>MVGU01001487.1:27500-52500 GCA_002005505.1 Botryococcus braunii | reverse complement strand
TATAACAACAACAAAAACTGACAATAACTATTTCAACAGGAATACCAGCCATGGCAACGGTGGCTCAAAACACTATGTAGGGCAGTGATGAATGACCTTGTTCTTGCTTTACCCCGTGCCTCCCCAAACTAAGCCCGACACAGCCTCCCCAAGCTAAGCCCAACACATCTACCTCCAGGCCAGCCCCGCTCTAGCCTCAAGTCCATTCTTTCATATGTTATGAAACGTCTGCAAACGGTCCAGGTCGCGCAATGCTGTCCCACATGTGCAACAGGCTGGATATCACAACCCTCACAGGCCTCATGAGGCTTTCGCCGCATACGACTTGCAAGCAAAACCGACACCGAGTCGGCCAGCCTGTTGTCGGCTCGGCAGATGCATAGAAAGAAGAAGGCCTCACCAAGGAGGGGGATGACGGGGACGGAGGTGAGGCCCGTCACGGCAGCTTTCCACTTGTCTGCGGGAAAGTCCCCCAAGAGATGCTTCATGACCTGCAGCTCATTGAAGGCCACGGAGCTTGCCCCTGGTAGATATTCCTTCAAAAACACTGTCACGGGTTCCTGTCCCCCGTCCCCATTCCCGTCAGAGCGCCCAAGACTCTGCACCAAACTTTACCCAGTGATCAGCGAAAGAGTACTGTATGCACAGTCCTCCTGATAGTTTTGGGACAAGTTCGCTTGCAGGAGCCCACCCGTGTCCACGAATTTTCAACAAATGCATGATGCGCGGACGGGGATGTGCGCGCCCCAGCACACGTGTACACACACACACACACACACACACACACACACACACACACACACACACACACACACACACACACACACACACACACAGCCAGCATTGAGGGACAGGAACCCACGGTAAGCAAAATATGGAAAAATGGTAACAAAATAATATCGCCAGGCGGCTGGCGCCCGCTGCGATGTCCAGCAAGCAACTACTAAAGTTTCAACATGGGACTTATCCATTACCAACCATGTGGCAAGAGAAAAGGACGGCGACGATAAGGAAGGGACTGCACCAAAAGCAAAACTTATCTTTTTTGAAACAACAAAACAGGCAGAAAATGGACGGCCACTCCAAGATCGGCCAGTGAAGGTGCAAAATGCGGGAGGACCAAACGGGCAGAATGACGGAGGTGAAAACAGGGCTAAAGGGAGGAGAACAAAGAGGGCCGATTTTGAGGGAGGACATATTAGGGGCAAGGTGAAGCGGGACGCACCTGAAACGGACGGCCACTGTAATATCGGCCGGTAAAGGCCACTACAGCAGTCTGTTCTGGGGACGTTGCCCCCTTCACTTGCAAGGGGTTCTCCTTGGCATTCTCCACCACCTGTCCGAAACACCCAGATTTGGGTGTGAGCCCTACTGTTTGCAAGTTCACAACATGTGGACAAGGTGTATGCAAGCAGCACTGTTAGGGGATGCCATGGCTAATGGATGACCCCTTTTGAATGAGAAATCCAGAATGTCAATTTGCTGAGGAATGTTACACGTTTTTCTAGGTCCTTCAGGGGGTTTTAATGACTACAACGTGAGCTGCTAGAAAGAAGGCAGCCACAAGTTTTTTCCAAGCAGTGGGGCCTACACACCCAACTAAGTCGACCCAGCTGGTTGAGAAGCTCAAACTCTGCGGCACTGAAGCCTCCATCGCCAATATCAGCTAGGAGCCTGGCTGCCTCCTGCAAAGACAACAGAGGGTCACCTCAGTTTAATTTGATTTGACGAAAGGAAACCCACAAGAAAGTCTCAATAACCACAAGGCATCCTAGCAGTAGCAAGTGGCATACCTCATACCCAAAAGGACCCCCGGGCAGAGGAGCTACAGAGTCTGAACTCCTCAACGCTTCACCTCTCAATGTCTCATCCATTGATTCTGACGGCTCATCATCCAAGTCTATACTGCTTCCAGAGGCCAACTGAGCTTGACGTAGCTTTTCAGCTTCTTTGCTTAACTGGCTGGCAAGGAGATCGATGTCAACCTTGTCACCGCCCAAACTATCGTCGCCTTCACCAGGAACGTCGGCCTTCGATCTACATGTAGTTTTATGGCCCTTAAAATTGTTTCCTCTTTTGCATCTTGATGTCCGCCGTAGCAAAGGGTGTTCTGGCGTCGGGCGGCCAGAGGTGCTGCAGAAGGTGCCTGCGTCTCTCAGACAATAGCGACTTTTGTTCATGGCATTCCCCAAAGGTGATTGGATAAACTTTACCTGCATATTCGATTCTTATACATAAAGTGTTCTCGCACAATGTATTAGAGCTGTATTACACTAGCACATCCCACTAGGTAGTAGCAACCTGAGATCACGAGCGTGCGTCAGATCGCTCGGCTGAGTTTGCGGATGAGGCAGTTGCGAATTCGTTGAAATTGGGACGCATTGTCACACGGCGAGATGTATTTATACCTACAGTCAAATGGCTTGAGCAATGGGCTTCAAATTTTTCGACTCCCACTGCCATTTACAGGTGAACGTTCGTACCGTGTTGACCGATAGTGGGATGGAAATGGTTGCTGCGGCTGCCGACTTGCCTTTTGGCCGTTAGTCGAACACACAGTTTTATTGCTGGCTGTATGGGGATGGGCTTGACGGGTTATATTCGTAATAAATATTTTCATTTTGCAGGATCCGCGTGTGGTGCAGAGGGTGGAGACAATTTTGCAGGAATCATTCCGTGATGGTGTACTACACCTAGCATGCAATGGATGCTACGAAGGCGATTGGGCCAAGGTACGTCAAGTTGAGAATCTTCTTGTGGTGCCAATTATGCTAATAGCAAATTCAAGAGAGATTGTCCGCAGGTACTTGATCTTTCGGTACGATACACGCAGATTGTTCCCAATTTTGGGCTGCACCCCTGGTATGGATACCCTGTGATGACGGATTTCAAAACTCATCGATTTGATGTTTTGTTAACTGCAATCTTTCTTGCTGAGTTTCCACTGAGTGCCAGGCATTCTTCTCCAAAGTTTCTGCTTAACTGACAGTCGGAAAAGACTATTGCAAATTGTATCTGGGATCTGCTAAAATCTGGGTTCCTATAAGAAAGTATGGCTGACAAGCAGCAGGGTGTTTCCGCTATGCACAGGTGGGTTGGTCAGCAAAGTCCCAACTGGCTTGAGACATTGAAAACGCTGCTTCAGAAAGTCCCTCATGCTGGGTTGGGTGAGGTGTGTCCATGCGAACATTACCCATACAATCTTGGCACTTGGCCCATGGCATGGTTAGCATGGCAGAGGGGTGTGGGCGTGTCACGTGTGTGCATCCGAGAGATGGAGCCGAACATGAAAAAAGGAGAGGTTGTAGATGAATTGAAAGGATAACAGGGGAAGGAGGTAGAGCGGAAGGGGAGAGGGAGGGAGGGAGGGGGGGAGGGAGGGAGGGAGGGAGGGAGGGAGGGAGGGAGGGAGAGGGAGAGAGGGAGAGAGAGAGGGGGGGGGGAGAGAGAGAGAGAGAGAGAGAGAGAGAGAGAGAGAGAGAGAGAGGAGAGAGAGAGAGAGAGAGGGAGGGAGGGAGGGGGGAGGGAGGGAGGGAGGGAGGGAGGGGGGAGGGAGGGAGGGAGGGAGGGAGGGAGGGAGGGAGGGAGGGAGGGAGGGAGGGGGGGGGGGGGGGGGGAGGGAGGGAGGGAGGGAGGGAGGGAGGGAGGGAGGGAGGGAGGAGAGAGAGAGAGAGAGAGAGAGAGAGAGGAGAGAGAGAGAGAGGAGAGGAGAGAGAGAAGGGGGGGGGGGGGGGGGGAGGGAGGGAGGGAGGGAGGGAGGGAGGGAGGGAGGGAGGGAGGGAGGGAGGGAGAGAGAGAGAGAGAGAGAGAGAGAGAGAGAGAGAGAGAGAGAGAGAGAGAGAGAGAGAGAGAGAGAGAGAGAGAGAGAGAGAGAGAGAGATATGGATGGATGGATGGATGGATGGATGTATGGATGGATGGATGTATGGATGGAGAGGGAGGGGGGGGGCTGAAGTGAGAGGGGGAGGGAGATATCATGATAGGACGGAATGAATGAAAAGTTACCACATGATCTGCCAAGCCAGATGAGACTGTCAGCCAACTTGCATATGTGGTCCAATTGCTCCTTAGATTTGCTACCTGCATCCCAGTATTACATCCGTGTTTTATGGAGACTTGCTGTGCTTGACGATGCCCTTCTGGATCGAGGGATTCCCATACTGTCTTAGGTCTGCCGTTCCGGCCGCTGCTTCGGATGTAATGCAAATATCACTTTTGGCCGCAACATCTGGGTGCGCTTGGGGAAGATAGGAGGGAGGTAGCATGGGGGCTTTCAAGCTCAGCGGTCAAGCTCAGCACAAACTGAATGGTGTGGAAATGTCTGCCCAGCTTGCATGGCGGAATCCTGCAAAAGCGGGTTCGTTTTCATCATCACTTCCGGTACATGCATGCCATCTTTCCTCTTTTTGTATTGATGGAAAGATTGTCATCAGTCTGGAAGGCCAAGCGTTTCTTATCCATGGGATTCGACAGTGGGGGAAAGCGGCCAGAATAATGGCATGGGTTCGGAAATAAGGCTTGCGGGTGGGAGCAGCACAGTGCGGCTTGGACAAGTTGAGGGCCAAGGGGGATGGGAGCTCCCTGCAGCAGCAGGAGGAAGCTTTCCTGAAGCAGCTGCGCCTAGGGAAGGAGCTGCGCCGCCCTATCTCTGTATGCCACATGCCACCCCCCCCCCCTCCCTTTTTTCTTTGTCTCCCTTTGTTTGTTATGCCAGACTTACTGGTGTATGTTGCTTTCTGCATGACTCATGCAACCATCACACACGCACGCACCCCCACCCCCACCCCTCCCCCCCACACCCCCACCCCCACCCAACCACCCACCAGCTTGTAAGCGCCTTGTTGTGTGCCTTGTGCGCCTCCCACAGCTTGTTCATGCCTCGCTCTGTGTGGTTCATGCCCCTGCGCAAGCGCTTGGGCGTCTCTTTTGATAAAGAGACCTAAGGTACAATCTGCTCCTGGCGGGCAGTCAGTGGTCCGATGTACGACTGACTGCCCACCTGGAGCAGATTGTACCGCACTTGTCCCGCCATCACCTTCCAGCAACAGAAAAGCCATGCGGTGCTTCCTGTTGCTCAGGTTCTGGCTCATCAGTCTGGTGAAGTAACAGACAAGGTCATGTACAACAATGTAATGCAGTCCTGCAAGATTGGGGGCCCTTTGCATCTCCAAAGACGGTTCAGTGTATCCCAGGACTGTTACGGGACCCATTCAGGTTCGTCTGGTACATGACGTCCTCCTGTACTTCAGCTGTGCGGATGGCATCACAGGGTCAGGTGCTGTCTGACCGGCATGCAGATGCATTCGGGTGCACTCCGTGCAAGCACCCCAAGCCTTGCCTGACAGGCATGCAAATACATGCAGGTGCACTCTTCGCAAGCACACGAATGCTTGTCGTGACTGGCGCGCAAGCACGTGCAGGTGCAGGGTGTGTGCAAGCACACCAAAGCTGGCCCTGACAGCCGTGCAAACACATGCGGGCGCACTATGTGCAAGCACCCAAATCAAGTTCCTAACAGGCGTGCAAGCACAATGCAGGTGCACTCTGTGCAGGCACCCCAGACCTGTCCTGACCGCCGTGCAAACACATGCGGCTGCACTGTGCGCAGGAACACCCAGGCTTGCCTAACCGTCTTGCAAACGCGTGCAGGTGCACTGTGTGGGGGCGTACGGGCAGCTGGAGGAGGCGGTGCGCGGGGAGGCGCCCTACCCCCACGGCCTCATCCTGCACAGCTGGGCGGGCTCCCGAGAGATGCTGGCCAGTCTGTCCCGCCATGAAGGCGTCCACTTCTCTCTGTCCGGCCACTCCCTCCGCCTCCAGCCCTCCAAGTTGAAAGCCATGTTGCAGCAGGTACCCCCGCCCGCAGGCCTCCTCTCGTTTTGGGTCGCGTTGGAGGTCTTGTGGGATAAGTGATGGGTGGATGGATGGACGAAGGTATGGATGAAAGGGCAGGTGGACTGCAAGTTGTAGATGTCGATGGATGGACAGATGGATATGTGGTAATGCATTGATGATGGTTAGGTGGACGGTCGGATGGATGGATGGATGGAGGGAGGGAGGGAGGAATGGAGGCATGGATGGAGGTGTAATTGTTCCCTCAGCCCACGCGTGTGGGCAGTGTGTCCATGTGGGCAGTTTGGTCCTGCAGCAGGTGGTGATGGGCTTGCACGGCATGATGTAGGGGGGCGTGGCCTATTGCGCAGGTGCCTCTGGATCGTTTGTTGTTGGAAACGGATTCCCCCGACGGGCTGCCCAAGTTGTCTGAGGAGGAGCAGAAGCGGCTGCCGCGGGACTCCTGGTGCAGCGAATTGTACCAGCAGGGCTTGAACCAGCCCAGCAACATCAGGTCTGCTGCCCCCCCCCCCCCCCCGGTTGTCATGACTCATATGACATGATCAGCTCCCTGGCCTCCAGGATGCCATGGGCAAACGCATTGGAATGTCGCCACGTTTTTGTGGCACATCCGCTAGCTGTGATTGAGCCGCCTGCGTTTGCAAGTTATAGGACTTGCAATTTGTAGGGCTTGCAAGTGGTATAGCTTTATTGACAAATGCTCAACTTGGAAGGCGTGGGTCACTCTATGTTACCCCTTGGTGTTGATGGCATGGCTGCGCGATAATGAGAGTGGAGGAGCTTTAGTATGATGCTCTCCCTCGCTTCGGTTGAGCATCTTGTACCAGGTTATGCTTTCAGATTTGCAGTTTTCCCATACACTGGCTTTGTTGGGATGAACACCAAAGTATTTGGCATTCTTGAGAAGTAGGGGTCGAGGAGCAGTTAAAGTTGCAAATAAACACATTTTTGAGATGCATACGCGCTTTTCCTGTCATGCCCTGCATTCCCTAGTATGAGAGGTTTCTCTGCTGCTCTGCGTTATGTTATGGAGGGCTCGACTGATATGGAAGGCCGCTCTCTACCATGACCAGGGAAACTTGCAATGGCAGCCACATATTTTCTGTGCAAACCACAATTCCGAGCAATAGTATCAGCAAAAGAACACTTGGTTACCCCCATGGGCTAATCGTTATTTTTCTGATAGTTGTGCTCAGAATTATGCATTGTTATAGTAGTATAGTAATGTTGAAGTTTAAGGTAGCATCAGTGCTAATTTTTTAAAGTTATATAATGCCAGTCTCGTTCTCGTATGTTTGCTGCTAACAGGAAGTGCTGCCACATCTCTGCAGTCCCTGCATCAGGACTAGACCAATACAAAGCACGATTCGGCAAACGGGCGAGTTCAGGAGCATCCACAGAGAATTCCAGAGGAAACAAATGCTTTCATGGTGCTGCGCCAAACATATGCGTCGTCCAAACGTGCAGACTTGTGCACAGGTTTGTCCTGGAAAGAGTGGCGGAGTGTATGGAGAGGGAGCAGCAGGAGATTGCTGCTGCAGCCTTCAGGAATAGCTACCGTCTCTTCTTTCCCACGCAGTCCGTTAAAGAATCCGGATGCTGCTTGCCCTGAATCCAGACAGACAACATGCACTGCATACGTGGACAAATGTAGTCCTTGATGATTGTCGTGGAGATATTAAATTTTTGACTGTACGTGTACGTCGAGCTAGGTTCGTGTTGACAGTCCTAGATCGACAGAGTGCTTGCATGTCATTTGTGTTCGCTAAAAGCATATGCGTATGTATGGTTTTAAAATGTATAAGCTCATTAAAAGCGCTGCAAGCGAATTAGCGTCAGCAATGTGCTTGTGTATGTTGATAGCCTATGACACTATATAGTTGTTCCTTAACTCCTTATTCTGATCGTAAAGAACCGGGCGTGCGTTTGTGCGTGCACATGCCCATATGCAGATATGTAATTCAGCTACTCACTAATAAAGCGTTTGTGAGTATCAATACGCCTAATATTAATGCCTGTTTACAACATGTGGCGGTGGTGCTGAAGTATGTGTACATGTACCGAGGCATCAGCAACATGCTGTTATCATCGATGTTGCTAGTAAGCTGTCCTCGTGTCCTCTACTGTACATCGACTCTCCATCATATGCATGCACGCTAGCGCTCGAGTCCTCTCTATTTGCATCGAGTTCTTTATCTCAAGGACGTTTGCCCTGCTCGGGCGACTGCAACTATCATTGCCACTCGTCATGACAATTGTCAATACAACTCGTGCTTGCCGGCATACACGAGGCAGGAGCAACAATAAGAAGACGTCTTTCAATGTGAGTTGTTTTGTAAACCTGCGCTGACTGACAGTACACCACGGAGGTCATGTGGCAAGCACGTGTATGCACGTGTGGCCTAACGATGCATGCACTGATGTTGCCTTCATGGCCAGCCCCTACCTCTTCACAAAGGTACAGCCGTGTCAGGTATTTTCCAGAGATCAAAATCCCTAGGCCTGAACGACTGGAAGGGGGAGGCACCCCTGCTTTGTCACACATTTAGAGTTCGTTACAGTTCTACAGAGTTCCTGTACATATGTGATGCATCTTCATATGCACGCGAAAAACAACCGCATCAGTTTAGATCAACCGAGGCACGCAGACTGTTTAGTTGTAGCAAAATTCTGCACGACTAAGAACGCCTCATTTAAACATTCAGGCCTTCTTAGAGGCCTTGGCCTTGCCATTCTGACCACCGGCAGCAGCAGCTTCAGCAGCTTTACGCTTACGAGTCTCTGCCGCTTTCTTTGCAGCAGCTGATCGATCCACCTTCGGTTTGTCCCCTGCACCAAAGCAATAGCCTTATCATCAGTTGTTCAGGACAAAATCAGCTAAAACAGCAACCATGTACGCTTGTTGTCGCATGACAGCAGCCACCGCACGCAGGCAACCACAACAGCAGCCACAGCATCTTCAAAGGGCATTTAGAATTCTAAATGCTGGCCGTCGGCCAGTGAGCCAACGCAGAGCCCACCACGTAACCATGGTAACGGACCTGCACACTTCGCATGCACCCTATCCAAGCTGCATATGCTGCAGCCTCGTACGTGACACAACCGTGCAATTCCCGTGCATTATACAGGCATACCTCCTTTCGAGCCCTTGTCACTTTTCTTGTTTGCTCCGCCGCCTCGGCCTTTGCCCTTCTGGGGCTTCTCCTCTGCCTCAGCGTTCCCTCCATCAGCAGCTTCCACGAGGTCCTCCTCCTCCTCCTCCTCCTCCTCGTCTGCCTCGTCCTCCTCCTCTTCCTCGTCGTCTAAATCGGCTTGGGTTCGGGCCACTTCATCGGCAGCTTCCCGCTCTTCCATTGTCAAATCATCGTCGCCGTCGCCCAGCTCCTGCCTCTCCGCGTCCTCGTCCGCAGCAACCTCATCATCACCCACATCTTCCTCCTCTGCATCAAACCAGGCCAATGTGCCTCAGTAGGACATAGCACATGCACAATGGTTGGCCACCCTTATATATGTGACAGAACGGCCTTTGCCCTTCCTTCTCTTGCTGATAGTGAATTCAGCTTCGAAGCAAAGTTGTTAATTCAACAGTGTGCTTATGATGATACTTAGACGTCACTGCAAGGAACGACCCTTTAACTCCCGGAACTCAGCTTCTAGCAAACCAAGTGGGGGGGGGGGGTGGGGGCGGTGGAGGGGGCAGGCAGGAGAACTTCGCCGTCTGAGAGAAGGCTCCACTCAAGATTCTTGTCCACAACCCCTACCACATGTATACCCCCGCTGACGCACGCACGCACGCACACACGCACACACACACACACACACACACACACACACACACACACACACACACACACACACACACACACACACACACACACACACACACACACGCGCACACACACACACACACACACGCACACACACACACACACACACGCACGCACGGTGCAAGCGGTGTGGGGGCTGCAAACCCCTTTTTCAATAACGTCACCTTTGAATGAACTGGTGAGGCTTTACTTCAAGCTTTGCTTGCCAGCAGCCTCCACATTCCAATTACATCTTTGATCAGCGAAGCAGCCCAGACGTTTGTAAAATGGATTTATTCAAATAATCAACGCTACGTCTAAGATGTACGCAGATTAAATGAATAGCACGCGCACGCACGCGTGCACACACGAATCCTCGAGGCTCACCAAAACTAAGAAAATGGCAATGTCTTCCAAAGAAGAGCGTCTGTAAATAACCAGACGGAGATAACTGCTGCATTGTGACATAACACAGAAGCTGCCCACTTCAGAGAGGGCATCTTCAATCATTATTATTCCAGTCTGAAAGAAATTGCAAATGAATTGGAGCATCGACTGTACTCACTATCCTGGCAGGGGGCAGGAGCGAGCTGTGACCATACTATTGGCCGCAAAGTCAGACAGTACGGGGACTAGTCCCGACGTATGGAGCGGGAGCACATGCACGACAGACATTCAACGAAATCAATTTGAAGCACGCAGTGTGCAAATGACACCTGCAATGGACAACATCATCTTGCGGACAAGGAAGCCAAGGAACAGGAGTCACATGACATGACGTAATGCATGACATCACGTGATCACTTACCATCATCGACCCCTGCGGCATCATCTTCAGGGAGGCCCTCCACGTCAGCATCATCAGGGGCGTCGGGGTTGAAGTCAGGGTCCTGCTTCTCAATGAGGGCTTCGGTCCGCTCCCCCTCCTCGTCACCCTGCTTTGCAACCTCTTGTAGGGTCTTATCGCCTTCCTGCAAGCATGATCACACTTGAAATAATCGGCAGTACTAATCGGCAGTACCAGTGGCACATATACAGTGCTTCACCATCGACGCAGACTAGTCTGCATCGATGGTGAAGCACTGTATACATACTGTATACACTGGCACATATACGTATATGTGCCAGTGGTATGCTCGTGCAAACATGCATGCATGTTTGCATGAGCGCATGCTTCTGCAAGCATGCGCATGCTTGCAGAAGCATGCACCAATCGGCTGTATAGATATATCCTTAAAAACCCCGAGACTGACTGGTTGTTTCTTCGTTCGACAAGCATCGTGGGCACACTGGAAATGCCTGTGCCTTGTTAATACTTCTGGGGGTGTCCAAAACCTTGTAAGGCTTTGGACAACCAGAAGGTAGGGACATATGCATACAAGATGTCGGAAAGCCCTTGTCTACCAAACCCTTCTGCTAGGCGATTGCCAGGCGATATCGATGGTCAGGACCTTCCAGGAGCTTTCCAGAAGTGTATATACTTCAGAAGTATACTCCAGAAGTATACCTCTGAAAAACTCTTGGAAGATCCTGAACAGCGTCTGGCCATGAGCCACGCGCAAGAATGTCATACCCAACGCTTTCCGAACATATGCAGTTGTGCACTCGTACACAATGCTTTAGTTGATCAGCAAACTGTTGTATACTCTGTTGACCTACTAGTATACTACACACTACTGTTGTATGCTTTGTTGACATACTAGTATACGTATGCTAACAATACCATTGTTTAGTTGTACACCACCTGTATGTTTGGGAAGGGTAGGGTATAACAACTTTTCAGGGGCTCATCATTAGGTGAAGGGGCCTTAAATTGTACCAAAAAGACCATGAACTTGATAGGCCTACCTACCTAACTAGCTGGCTAGGCAAAACTGATCTGGCCATGACCTGAGTAACATGTCAGCGCAAATCTGGGCAGCCAGAACTTGCACTGTACATGTATAGAGCAAAGACGGCCAGTCCAACGTCGAACCATTCACCACACTGCAACGATCAGAGAAGGGAAACATACCCTTTCGGCTTTCCAAGATGACCCACGAATCTCTTGCCCGAAATCCTGGCCGGGTCCCGTCATATCCTTGGACTGGGTAGCTCCCGCCTTCTTTGAGCTTTTGTGCCTGTCCTTCTGTGGCCTCGCAGCTGAAACCAAAGTGAAACAACGTCAGTAAGAGGTGGACGTCTGTACATGCATGTAACTGCTTGCGATGTTCACAAGCCGCTCTGACGATCCCTCGTCGCCACCAGTCGTCCCCCGCCTAGTGCATCCAAAGTAACATAGACACACTCTAATGTCGATCTCACCATTTCATAACCGTATGCATGTAGTGTTCCTGAACTTATTGGAAAATAAACAAGTCGTAGAGACATCCGCGGCTCAGATGTCCGCAAAGTGCTGACGTTTGAACAATGGACAAGACCTAACAGCCATCAAGAAGCCGATATTACGCGACTTAATGCTACTATCCATTTAACAAATGAAAAGGCAGCCAATAAAACCGAGCCAGCTGGGAACAGAGGGACAAGCCTGAAGCCGCTCCACCGGCCTTTCCGCCCGGCAACTTGCTGGCATCCTTGCCTTCTTGAATAGCCTGAGCTTTACCGTTAACTGCAAATCAACCGAAATGCCGTAGTCAGGAGTGCACTTGACATGCTCCCGGATGTTGGAGACATGCTCAACTGGTTGTTGAAGCACCATCCCACAGGAGTTTTCTGACACACTACATCGTTTGGATTGAAAAACAGCAAAATTTCATAGTTCTGGATTCCCAAGTTGCCTCGATGACCCTATCCGAAAACATAATGTGCCAAAACCGGGATTATCGGACCATTTTGGATACTTTAGCTCGCTGAAGTCTACTCCCCCTTCTCTTTTAGACCTTGATCAAATTCTCAAAAAAATCGATCAATACGCTAAACATGCACGATTTTTTAAGCTACGAGTATCAAATGAAATTCCAGCGCACATGCAGGTCCCGAACTTCCAAAGTACACCGATACAATACTGGGAGCATCCAAGAGAAGTGTAGGGAATAAAAAATTTTAACTTAACATAATTTGACTTACCTTGGTTCTTCGTCATCAAATGTGGTTAGATCCAACCACTCAGTGCGCTGATGGGAGTGCAAAATGCGCAAGCACGCCTGCACAGAACTGCTCCAGCGACAGCTGTTATACAAAAGCCTGCAATTAACTTAACATCAACTTTATAAGGGGACGTCTTGTTGCGAGGGTTGCCAGGTAATCCAGGTGGGTGTGGTCGTAGGTGTCCCAAAAGCCGAGGGTTCAGCCGTGGGTCCCCTGAGAGGTACCGCAGACTCAACCCGCCACGATGAGGGCTCCGAATCCCTGCACCTGTACAGCATGCTGCAGTCGTGGGCGTGGAGTCACGTCGTGGACGCTCCATGTAAGCATGCTCAGTCTTAAACCTGGGTAGCCTTCCCTTGGGTGGCAGGTTCTGGATCTAATATTTCTAATATTAAATAATATTTATTATTTTTATTTATTGTCATTTTTCCCTATATCTAATATTTCATCCCTTTCAAGCCTTCACATTTGCCGTTACAAAAAGGCTTGTAGAAGTCTAGGCAGAGTCAAGTTTGAACGTCGCTCCTCACCTCACTCTCAGCTCGGCTCTAAACTCATGTGGATTTCCCTCTCAGGTGTCTGTGCATGCGATCTACAGAACGCTATCCTCAGAAGGCATTCTCTGCGAATCAGCCGAGCTCATCCGGAGGATCCTTCAGCAGCGTATGCAAATTGGAAGACACAGACCCCTAAGCTTGAGGTTTCCTGTCCAGGTTTGCCCCCATCTATCCAAATAGATGCATGGTCTAATTGGTTTGAGCGCCGCCTCTGTGCGGATTGCCAGCTGGGCGTTCTAGTCTTCGCGCCTGGGCTGGCCGGCCAGTCTTCAGTGATTTTTAAGCTCTTTTCACTTACGGCAGTTCAGGCGCTGGCAATCAAAAAGGGCAGTGTGGATTAGGGCTCCTGCTCTTAGGACTTAGGACTACTAGTACAAGGAGGGGGCCATTCGCGTGAGGGGCCATTCACCCTCTAAACTCGCCGGATGAGGTTGAGCACCTTCACGAAATGGTGAACTCGTCTATGTGTCCCTAGCAAAGCATTGTCCCACCCCGCCGTTTGCACCAAAGACCACCCAAGCGGTTTCCTTGCTAACTAGAGGTTCATTGACAAAGTTCCTTGGTGACACGCACACGCACGCACGCACACATGCACGCACACGCGCACACACACACACACACACACACACACACACACACACACACACACACACACACACACACACACACACACACCCACACACACACACACCACCCCCCCCCACACACACACACACACACACACACACACACACACACACACACACACACACACACAGAGAGAGACAGAGAGAGAGAGAGAGAGAGAGAGAGAGAGAGAGAGAGAGAGAGAGAGAGAGAGAGAGAGAGAGAGAGAGAGAGAGAGAGAGAGAGAGAGAGAGAGAGAGAGGGAGAGAGAGAGAGAGAGAGAGAGAGAGAGAGGGGGGGGGGGGAGAGGGGGGTGGCGATTGTGAGTCACAGCCACACAACAAATAGACCGAAGTGTGTCCTTCCACACCATCTGAGGATTGGCAGCTTGCGGAAGAAGCGCTCGCAGCCCCTTCATTATTTGCAGACGCGTCCGCGTCCGAGCGACTTTTCAGGCATCGGGGGCCTGAGACTGATACATTAAACTTCTACCTTAAAATGCGACCGAGTATGCACTGTCTAAGACCCCCAGGAAAGGCGCTAGAATGCCACTGGATCTTATGCCCCATTAACTCGTCCTGCATCGGCCCGGTCTGAAACTTATCCACATGGATATCATTCTTCTGTTAGCCAAGAAAAACAGCCGGATCACGCCAATAAAAACGGCCGGATAATGCCACATCTGAAATGTTCCAATATCAACCCAGATAAGCGCAAAGTGGGAAGACTTTGAACAAGCCCAACAAACATACACCGGTGAGATACATGCCATGATTGGCGCACTTCTAAAAACAAAACTTTGCTGTGCCTCTTGTCGTGCGACTGGCTAGGGCTCGACAACGGTGACATCAGCCTTTCTGAGCAGCTTGCGACCCTTCTTGCTCTTCAGCATCCGCTTCACCGTTGCAGGCTTGCTAATGGTCTGAGTCACCAGCGACTTCTCTCTGTTCTCCTGCTTTCGAGCTTTTGCAGCTTCCTTCTGCTTCCGGATCCCCTGCACCACTTTTGCTTTCAGCTCCTGACTGCAGCAGGTGAGACAACGCATGGAGCAGAGAAGGATTCCAGAAAGTCTTCTCCAGGAACTAGAAAGAGAAAACGGGAATCATGAAGGGATGGAATGCAACAACTCGCAGCCCACATCCGCCCGCCTCGAACGCTTCTCAAGAATGTCCCACCAATCAGACACCAGCGCAGACTCCTCTGACTGACACTGCACAAGGTTCTGCTCTGTCATGATTGAAGCTGCCAGCAAAGGGATGCCAGCTGCCGCCCTCCGGGAGAGAATAGCTGGATACACGCTGCACAACAAGGGGCATCCCTCTGCCATATGGGGAGGGATGCCCCCACATGCATGTACCGCCGCTTGGCCTCAAACTGGGGGGACTGCACATTCATTGGGGGTTGCACACCACCTATATGACGCGTGAAATGGGGAGGGGATTGCACAATCACACATCACAAACAAGCAAAGCACAAGGAATCCGTGCAAGATGCCTTCCCCCTGAATGTACTTCTCCCAGAAAGGTGGCCACGGAGAGGGTGCCCGTTTGATTATTTGGGCCCAAGGACTGGGACTCAGTCAGATGCATTGTGCAACCCTCTGTCTGCTTCACCATTCTAAATCCCTGGTCCAGCTGGGATACATTTCGATACTATGGGCATGACTATAACTGGAATGCAAACTCAACGTCTGGAAAACCCACTTGCAACTTTTGTCGACGGGCTTCAATAACTGCCTGTTTCAACTCCCGAAACTTTGTTTGCTGCTCCTTTTGCTGCATCTTCGTCTCCCAGGATGTGGACAGATTGGCATTGCGCAACGTCCCAGCCCTCTCCCCAGGTTCTTTCCAAGGTCGCCCGGAACTCTGTGCCAAGAGCGTAAAGATGTTAGACATGATACAATGGACAAGCTGACAATGCAACCAGACTTTCAATGTCCGCTTACACAAAAGGACAACATGTTTACTCGAAGGGTGTAATCATCACTTTGCTTGGGATGGAGAACTGTGTAACATTTTGTAGGGAATTGGCATTAACACAGCTACCAGCCCGGTAGCTAAGGTCTCGCTCTTGAACGAACACACTTGACAAGGGAAGGTACATCCTAGAAGAGGTTGCCTACCTTCCCTAATCCCACGATGTTGTGTTTTGCTTTCTTTGCTGATCGGGGAACATCCTTCTCATTCGCACCACTATCAATGACCATCTGCAGCCACACACCCAAAACGACATTCAAGATTTCCAGGGGAAAACATTGCAAATGCTGCATTATAGCTGAATGACAAGTTGTCCAGGCGAACGACCTGTTGATCAACCCCGAGATCTGTCTCCTCAAGCTTTCTTTTTCGGCTCAATTTATAGCCCCTGGGTCCTGTTACAGCGAACCTACAACACCGCACAATGAGCAGTAGGTCATCATTGTAGAATACGCAGTAGCAGTGAAGCGATGGTGTGTTTGACTGACCAATCAGCCCAGCTGATCCCCCACTTGCGACAAAATATTACCGGTAATCATGCATCGTAGGAGCCTTGACTTGCTGTGGGACCCATGGATCCATCGAAAGATGAAAAGCGCTCACGCCGGCTGTCCGCTCTGAAAATATCCAAATCGACAACACTTTATAAAAATACTCCAGGCAAGTTCACAAACTATCAGCTGGCACGAAGCACATACATTTTTTGGGGGTAATCTGGGATCTAAAAGTTTGTTGCTTCCTCGTAAACGAGTTCTTCTTCGAGACTAGCTACCGCTGCAGTACAAATGGTACCGCAGCGAGCCGCCGCGGCCCGACGAAGTATCACAACAATTCCCTTGCTCGGGTGGCGTGCCGACCTCGGGCGCCGACAAGGTGATCAAGCACGGAAAACATCGCGAACCACTTTCAATGATTTGTGGCACATGAGCCAAACAAATCGCTGTTGAGGCAGCAGGACAGTGCCGCTGATTATTCTTCAGGATGGATCCGGGCCAGCAGCAGCAATATGCAGCTCCCCCTGCGGACGGGCAGCCTCCAAATGGTGAGTTTCAGGACTGTGGGCCTACTATAGAGCTAAGGATGTTTTCTTCTTGCGAATTGGGCGTTGTTTGTTTCTTTGCAAGGAAGGAAGAGCTGAGATATCTTGTTTGCCTAGGGCCCCCGAACAATAATTTAGGCCTGCTGTTGCGAGATGATGTGGCGTAATAAAATTGGCCTAAGGCCTGGATCCTGTGTCTGTGACTAGCCTTACACGCGGGAGAGCTTGTTTCTGGGGTCGTGTTGGATTAGATCGCCTTCTTGTTCTATGCTGTCATCTAGAGATTTCTCAGATTAATTGTGGTTTCCTTTCCAGGCTCCCATAAGAGGGTTGGAGAGGATCTTCCTGGAACACCTGAAACCAAGCGTCAAGCACACGGTGCACCGGTCAGCCCTGTGTCTGAGACCGTGTATCGGCTGTTAGCGCCGGGTCGAAAGGTGGGTTGCTGCCCCGTGCGGTTGGTGCTTTTAGACCTGCATGCTCAGGGATGCTTATAGATGCAGTAGAATCCGTTTTAGTGCAAAGTGCATTTGTGATCATCACGCACAAGCCAGAAGGATCGCTTGGTACAGATCAGAGCTTCATGTCTCTTTGTTCTCCTTGCAGGTTGGTGCCATTATAGGGAAAGGCGGGACTATTGTTAAGACTATTCGAGATGAAACAGGCGGCCGCATACGTGTGGTTGATGGCGTTCCTGGTTGTGATGAGCGGGTGATTGTTATTTCTTCGCCGAGCCTTGCTGGAGGTGATTGGAATGCTGCTCAGGTAAGCGTTCTCTTACTGCAGCGGGCCGTTCTCACTCAGGAGTGAAGTGTTTTCCAAACATTTCCTATCTGCAGGCTGTGCGCATCCAGCCAACATTTCAGCCCGACTTGCTTACACCCGACTGTACTGTACTTGGTGGCTGGGGACAATTCGCCATGCCATTACCACCAGGGGCTGTAACAGTCACTTTCTCTTGCTACTGCAATATTAAAAGCTCCTGCTAATATTAAAAGCCAAACGGCCAGAAACATTTTCAGCTTGAACACTGACCACATGGGGGGAACATTTGTCATTCAAACTGCAGAATGCCTTATTCTCCGTCCACAAGAGGCTCATGGAGCATGAAGAAGCTGAGGCACAAAAACTCGCACCGGGGACTGTAACGCCCCATGTAACACGCCTCCTCGTTTGCCACACACAGGCTGGATGCATCATTGGAAAGTGCGTACCCTTCCAGGGAAAACCACACCTAATCTGTAACTGCATAAACTGATTATAAGTCACATTTCATGGTGTTAAGAAACACGGGGCGTGGGGTTGTACACATGCATTATTTTGTTATCACGTGGTGCAGCCCCTGGGTAACTCACGGGTTGACTGTAGACATCATCACGTGTGAGTGGGAGAGTCCTCGTTTTAACTTTCAACCTTCAAAGAATGGGAAGGTTTCATCTTTCAACCTTCAAAGAAAAGGAAGATCGGAGGAGATTGCTGTGGGTTGCGTGTCGGAGGAAGCCATGGTCCTGTGTGCCTTAGCATGCTTGCGTGGGGTGACAGGGCCGGCAAAATTATAAAGGACATCCGCGAGGCCTCTGGTGCTCACATCAAGATTCTTCCGCCCGAGGAACTCCCTGCCTGCGCGCTGTCAAATGACCGAGTGGTTCAGTTGTCTGGTAATGGAGATCAGCTGAGTCACGCTCTCAGGCTGGTTGCTAGGCAGATCCGGGACAATCCGCCCAAGGAGCGCCCTGGGGGTGCCCCTCCCTGCCTGCCTCACCTTGCATCTGGAGGTAAGCTATGCGTGGATTAGAAAAAATTGCAAGTGGGAGTGAGTAAAGTGGATAAAAGTGGAGCGGAAGAAAAAGTAGAGTGGAAGAGTGTGAAGTGTAAGCCATGCCTGAATTGTTCTGATGGGCCTCTCATGATCAGGTTCCTACGAGTGGCTGTCCCACCCTGTTTAGGCCTTTCTATTTTGCAGGGGTTTGGGTCTGGATTTTCTTGCCTGGAGTCCAGGCCGGCCCTTTGAAGGTCTTGCCAGGGGTGTCTAAACACCCAGCGTCCCATTCCGTGAGATCCGTCTGTATGTTTCTGGTCTTGGATGTTTCGCCAGTTCTCAGGCGTGCCAAGTATGGCCAAATAGGATGAGCTGCGCTGCTGAGAAATGGCACTGCATTCCAGGTCAGGGGAGATCTGTGGGCATCGTTACCTCCGATTTGTGCCTTCCGCCGAAGGCTTTTGATCCTTTGAAGAGTGGAACTGGTTTAGAGGGGATGGATGATATGTTGGCAGACAGACGCGTCTGGTCATTGTGACAGATGGATTTTAACACCCTTTCGGTCATTAACTGATTGGGAGGCCTGTGTGGGGATGTGCAGGCTACCGGGCTGTGTCAGCCGGAGGGCCATCTGGTGGTTGGGGTGGCCGACCCTATTGATCGAATAGTGCAACGGACGGAATCCGCATACGTTCTGCGTGTTGTTTTGCATGGGCAATGCGTCCATTGTGCCAGTTGCTGCCTATCGCTGGCGGATGTTGGCTCATCGTTGCCATGTCACTGGGTATCAGGCAGATCGGCCCTGCATGGTTTGTTTGGCTTTTCATGCGCTGCGGTGGGTCATATAACTTGGCCTTTTCGTATAACTTGGCCTTTTCATGAACTGAAGGGGTAATATGTCATAGAATTTGCGAACGCATCCATAAGAAACGTGTTTTGAAAGCCAGGCCATGGCGTTGAAGGGGGAGAATGGGGCTAGTGATATTTGGTCTTTTCATAAACTGAAGGGGTAATATGTCATAGAATTTGCGAACGCATCCATAAGAAACGTGTTTTGAAAGCCAGGCCTTGGCATTGAAGGGGGAGAATGGGGCTAGTGATATTTGGCTGTTTGTGATGAATGCACAGACCATGCTTTGTTGTCTTGAGGAGGCGCAGCCCTTGGCTGGAGGCAGAGTTGCGTTTAGTGGACATGGTCTGTTGTTTTGGTAAGTAGAGGCTCTCAGAAGGCCAGACAATTGCTCGTTGAGACATTTAGCGCCTTGTTGCGTTTGTTTTGTCGGCGAACGTGGGGCGGGTAGTGTTGGTACTGTCACCACAGATTTGTTCGGCATAGGTGGTGGTTTGATTTTGGACATTGTATTGAGTTGGGTGCATGCGTCTTTCCAGCTTCTCCTTGCAGTTAATGCTTCATGCTTCATGTGCTTGTGAGTCTCTTGAGAGCTGGTCATGATTTCATCAGGGAATTTGATCACATCAGAACGCTTACTGTACACTTGCACCATTCTGTGCTGCCATCTGTCTACGGCGTTCCCGGCATTCCTGGCAGAGTCTTTTGAAAATACCTGCTACCCCCACCCAGGGCCTTTGAGTGAAACACTACTGCATGCAATGTGTGAGGAGCACCCCGGTCGTCCAGCAACTGTACTGTGCGTTGGCGCCAATCGTGAGCGTACAGCTGTCTTGATTGTGGCGTTTGTTGGCACCAACCGCGAGCACTCGGCTGTCTTGATTGTGCCGTTGTTGGCACCAACCGTGAGCACACAGCTGTCTTGATCGTACCGCTGTTGGCACCAACAGGGAGCACCCAGCTGTCTTGATTGTACCGTGTGTTGGCACCAACCGTGAGGGCATAGCTGTCTGGATTCTACCAATGCTGGCACCAACCGCGAGTGGACATGTGGCTTGATTGTACTGTGTGTTGGCACCAACCGTGAGCGCACAGCATGACTGTGTGTTGGCAACAACCCGGGTGCGCACAGCAGGCTTAGTTGTTCTGTGTGTTTGCACCAACCGTCAGCGCACAGCTAGCTTGATAGTACAGCATGTTGGCAGCAGCCGTGAGTGCAGAGCTGTCGTTGCCCTCCGAGTCTTGTAATGTCACTGTGCTGCAAGGGCCCTCCAGTTTTTTGCGTCCATAATTCAGGCCTGGAACACTTGTACTTCAGGCGTGCATTGGCAACAGTACAAGTGGGATAGCAACATGCCAAGCTGAGCCAGCAAATCAAAGCTGCGACTGGATCGTTTACACGGGATGCTCATCAGTTAATGAGGTGCACGAGACTAAAAACAGCGGTTCTGGCAGCGCAACTCAGTAGTCTACTTGCAACCTTCCTACACTTCATAAGCAGCAAAGAGACTCAATCCCAAGTCAACTTATGTTCATGTGCCTATCAGGAAAACCCTTCTACCACCCGTTCGAGGCTATTGATACAAGATGGGACGGGTTTGGGGTCCGACAACTCGTAGGAATCCTAGCGATAACTCGTTTGAGATTTTGATGGACTGGCCACTTTATTTTCCACGTGTGCTCTTAGGCAATCTAGCCACGACCCCTTCGAGATTTTGATGTAGGAGCTCTGGTGCTTCTAGAGCGGGACACACGAACTGTATCCGGTCTTTTCCGCCCAGCAGGTGCAGCTCTCCTCGGCTTCCCGGTTGAGTCATCTGCGAATCCGTCCCCCACCAGACCGTCAGATTCATTCATACAGAAGTTGAAGCTCAGGAAAATCTCACCCTCATTACCGCCAGATTCATTTACGAGGATCCCATGCAGTGGCCCCCTGATCCAAGAAGATATTCTTGGATACCGACCCCGACGTCGTTTGTAAATTTGTTTGAATTGTTGTGTATCAAACTCCCCATTGCACAGACGCAAACCTACAGCCAGCCCTCCCCCCCCCCCCCAAAAAAAGGAAAAAAAAAGGGAAAAAAACAGAAAAACCATGGCTGTGTGGCAGAAATTAATTGGCCCGACTATCTTTGGCTGAACAGCAGGGTTTGTCTTGTATGTGCGACTGAACGCCGTATGCTATCATATAGTTCCCGCCTCCACACTCCCCCAACCCCCCCCCCCCCCGCGCGGGTGCCCAGGGCCTCTTTCTCCAACTCTTGACAACTCGCAATCGCTGCAACATCGAGCAGTTGTTCGGGGAACACCAGTGTGACCGCCCAGCTATATTTGCACAAAAAACCAAGTTTTTGTCACTCAGGGCAGACCCACCCGACACACGGACAGCAAATCCGTGGGCGGTACGATGCTATGAGTTACGCTGGTATGTGAGCAGTATTAGGCGACACGTCCTGTACCATAAACCGTTCTCGATATTCCCCACTCGCTTGACCCAATCATGTGCGACATACTCAGATCAGCAGAATTGGTGGGATGGGCCTACAGCACGTTTCCTTAAAATGGACGACTGTGTAGCATACCCTCACTGCAAATGGCGCTAGCCTACATGCTGGTACACCGAAGCCAGGCGCCATGGACACACATGGTGATAGCACATGATGACACATGCTGAAAGGCGATCGACATGTTACGTTTCCATTACATGCTACCGCGCACGGTCCAGCCATGAGCGGTGCCACTCACCCTCGCGTTGGTCTTCCAGGCCCGGGACTGTCTCGTCTGCGGGATCCAGGTTCCCGTCTCGTGGGAGCCCAGAGGGGGCCTCCCGCACCGCCTCAGGCAAGAAGGCCCCGGAATATGCGGGGAACAGCACCGCCTGGCCCTGCTGCAGCTGCCCCTGCATTCGACGATTGCTATCCAGCATGTAACCTGCCGAAGCCGCCCCCAGCAGCACCATCGCCTGCTCTCCCCCCCCCCCCTCTCAGCTCCCCTCCGCACAGCTCGGCATATCCCCAAGAACATGCAGAGCATGCTCCTGGAACGGTCCGCTGATTGAACCCACATGCCATAGCGCAAGAAAAAAAAAAATATAATCGTTTATATAACTGTACCGGCCATAATTGATGTCATAAAACTGTTTGGGCACCAAAAATGCTAAAAAATTTCCCCTGCCTGGTGGGAAAACGGATTATTACTAATTATTGGCCAGAATTTTGAAATAACTGTTGGACACCTATTATGGCCAGAACGGTATTTTTATTTATATAAATTATTTATTATTTATTGGTAAGTCTGTTCCGTGTTTTTCCATACGGGGACATGGTCCGAGGAGAAAATTGACTTTCAAGTTTTGGGCAAATCAAGTCGTGGGCATAGAGCATGACCTCATTCCAGACACGTCCAGATGAGGAATGCACAATGCACCCCGCCCCACGTATTCATGTATCAGTCAGCCACCGCACAAATGCTTAATGCATTCATTTAAAACGGGGCGGACAGACTACCGTTCAAACCCTCTGATTGCAACACCATTTTTTCCACGTGTTTGGGGAGGAGGGTTGTGCCGGGGAGCGGGGGGGGGGGGGCAGCTAGGGGGCACGTCTTTAGGCACCTGCGATGCCATTCAGCCAGTTGTCAAGGACAAAACCCTGAGTCCTGCTTTGGCGTAACTCGTGAAAATTTGCCCAGATAGTTCCGGATCCCGAGATGATATCCACACCACCCCCTCCCCCCCCCTTCTCTCTCTCTCTCCTCTCTCTCTCTCTCTCTCTCTCTCTCTCTCTCTCTCTCTCTCTCTCTCTCTCTCTCTCTCTCTCTCTCTCTCTCTCTCTCTCTCTCCTCTCTCTCTCTCCCCCCCCCTCCCTCCCTCCCCCCCCTCCCTCCCTCCCTCCCTCCCTCCCCCCCTCCCTCACCCCCCTCCCTTTTCTCCCTCTCTCCCTCTCCCCCCTTTCCTTTACATGCCCCTGCATGCACGTGCGGGCCGTGAAGGTACCCGCCCACGCGATACTCAGGAGGCCCAAGACGGGTTCAGGGGGAGCCCGAAAGAGCCAGCGCCCAGCAAAAACTTGCTGCAGCAGACAACCAGACAACTCGACCAGGTGGGGCCATCCTGTGAAAAACTCTCGTGCCCACCTGTGAGAGAACAGCTGCGGAGTTGAGGGCCCGCTGGCGGGCGGCTCCCTCCCAGTCCACCGGGGGCGGGTGTTCCCGGCATTGGACCCTCACACCAGACACGCCGGCAGCTTTCAAACTCGCCTTGGCGTCCAAGACCGCCAGAGATAGTCCCCCGGGGACCCTTCTGCTCCTGCTGGGAACGCTGGGAGGGGGGACCCTTTGCGGGTACCCAGGGTCCCCATTCTCGTCCAACGTCGGCGGTCTGCTGTTGTCCAGAAGCTGGAAGGATTGCTTGCGGGACAGCGCCTGTATGAGGCCGGTGTCCTGCATTTCCAGGATGGTCTCGCAGGGACCGGGTCCCGCGTTGGGTTGCCAGCAGGCCGGCCCTCCCAGCCACTTGTTGCGCTCCACGAACTTGCGGGACCGGCCAAAGGCCTGCGCCAGCTCGCTCCCGCGGCGCACCAGCCAGGGGACCAGCACCGAGCGCCGCAGCATGTGGTGCAGGAAGTTGGGGAGCAGATACGTGCCGTGCAGCGGGGCGAGCCTCCTGCACAAGCCCCCAGTCCCACTCCCCCCGTTCGTCTCCAGCATGCTGGCAAAACGCCTTCGACCTCTGGCAAAACCTCAACGCACTTTCGCAAAAGCCATCCAAGCTCTGGCAAACTCTCTGCAAACTCTGGCAAAACCCCCACAGACTCTGGCAAAACCAGGAACCCATGTCCGGGCAAGACCCCCAGTCTGCGCGCTGCGGTGTCGCTCCCCAAGGGCTACTGGATGCGTCAGGCCACATCTACGAACCATTTGAGGCCGCTCCGCTGATCGGCAACCCTGCCAGAACGACGCTGCTGCAGGAGCGCTACCCCCGTCCGCCCCTTGCGGGGGCACGTGGCCGGCCAGGGGGGGGGGGTAGGGGGGCGCGCAAAGGAGGCCGGGGGGTTGAGAGCTGGGCCTATTTCCAGGATAATTAGAGATCGGCAGGGCTTACACCAGAGACACCTGGGAGGGTTGTTTGGGTTTAGGGTTAAAAAGGGGTATTGGATGGAGGTTCACACCCAAGTCAGGCATGTTAATCTTAAAGCGTGACAGGGTCCGGGGCTCGAACATGGAGACATTGGAGTATGGAAGTGGGAAAATGGATCGGTGTCGGCGATCACGGCTTCAGGGTGACCCAGGAGGGCTTCGAAGTGACCCAAGAGGGCTTCAGGGTGACCCAGGAGCCCTTCGAGGTGACCCAAGAGGGCTTCAGGGTGAACCTTGTACTGCCCAGGAGGCGGGACATGTATAAACCTGTGTGAGGGTGAAGAACATAAAACCGAGGGAGGGTAATGCATGTGCGGAAGCATGGCTCAAG
>MVGU01001487.1:7500-22500 GCA_002005505.1 Botryococcus braunii | reverse complement strand
CATTCCCGCAACGATATCGTACAGCTCCTTGCGGGTCTTGCGTACCCGCATCAGTTCGGAGGCTTGGCGTTTCTGGTGGCGCAGTCCCTCCTTGATGACCTTCACAAAGAAGTCCTTCAAGACGTTCAGCTGGGTCGGCGGGTTGGGGTCGGCCTCCAAGGCTCGCGTTGCGGTGTGGAAAGCGTCAATGGATGCGCCGGTTTCCGCCAGCCTCACCAGGTGCTGTAAAAACGGCTCCATGTCGGGGTACTCCGGCTTTCCGCGGGCATCGTACTCCTGCTCCATCATCTCCACCACCACGTGCTCCAGCAGCGTCTTCGGCAGCTCGCCCGCCAGCGAACGTCGTACAAGTTTGCCCAAGTCGTAGTCTGTGTACAGCAGACACACGCCTCCTTAGGCAGCCTGCCGATGCGCTTTTCGAAGCAAGACGTGCATGCTGACCCCATGAGGGCGGAGGTCCGCATGGAAAAATTGCCGGCGTGGCAAAGTGGGTTGGACTCACTATCCCAGAATAAATGTAATGAAAATTTAAAAGAAACAAGAAACTCCTGACAGTCTCAAGGGGCAACAGCGAGGCGTAAAGCCTCAAGAGAGTAGAGCAAGGGAGTACAGCCTCATGGAGGTACAGCTATCAAGCACGGAGGCACAGCAAGTGAGTACAGCATCAAGGGGGTCCAGCAACTGAGTACACCTTCATGAAAGTGCAGCAAGGGAGTACAGCCTCAAGGAGGTACAGCAGGGGAGTACAGCCTCAAGGGAATACAGTAAGCGAGTACAGCCTCAAGGCGGAACAGCAACGGAGCACAGCCTCATGGAGGTACAGCAGGAGAGTTCAGTCTCACGGAGGTACATCAGGGGAGTACAGCCTCGTGGAGGTTCAGCAAGGGAGAAAGGAGGTACAGAAAGGGAGTACAGCCTCGTGGAGGTACAGCAGGGCAGTACAGCATCATGGAGGTACAGCAAGCAAGCACAGAGGTACAGCAAGCAAGCACGGAGGTACAGCCAGCGGGTACAGCCTCATGGAGGCACAGCAGGGGAGTACAGCCTCAACAAAGAACAGCAAGCAAGTATAACCCCCATGCAGGTACACCAAGCACGTACAGCCGTACAGCAACCAAGTACAACCCTCATGGAGCCACATCAAGGGCCAGAGCCCGCCAAAAGAAAAGGGGGCATGCCGAGATTCGTTGCCTCGGCCAGGAGGGGGGCCAGTAAATCATCGCTCAGCATGGCCACGTCAATGAGGCACTCCAGGCGTCTTTTGTAGGCCTGCCGCGCGCCCGCCTCCTCGCGGCTCTCTCCTAGGCCCGGCGGGAGCATGGACGCATTCCGCGACAGCAGCAGCGTGTACAGGGCGAAGGTTATCATCGAAGTGTCCTGCAGCGCCCTCCCTCCAAAATTCAAGTATGTGCGGGGGGGGGGGATTTAAAGCGCGCAGGGCAATGACTAACATGCGCGGGGCGAAGTTTACAATCTGCAGGGCAATATTAACGTCTGTGAAAATGAATGTCTGCACGGCAAATGTTATTGAGTTGGCCTGCACTTTCCCGCTAGAATCATGAGCGCAGGGCGTAATTTAACGTCTGCAGGGCGATCTTTAACGTAACCCATTGCACCCCCGCCCCCCCCCCCCCCCAACTCTGTAGTCTCTCACTGAAAATTCTCGCAGTGCTTCCTACTGCTCACTTACACTTATTTCTGAAGCTCAGGAAACATGATGCAGTGTGTTGTCCTGTGCTCCCTCATGGACATTGCTCAGGCAAACGAGAAGCGGTACGTTGTCCCGCACTTCCCCACTGACTTTGCTCAGGCAACAAGAAGCGGTACATCATCCCGCACTCCCCTAGTAGAGCACCCCTACTGATATTGCTCAGGCAATGAGAAGCGGTACATTGTCCCGCACTCCCCCAATGATATTGCCCAGGCAACGCGAAGCGGTGCATTGTCCCCCACTTCCCCAGTGACATTGCTCAGGCAATGAGAAGCGGTACATTGTCCCCCACTCCCTCACTGATATTCCTCAGGCAACGAGAAGCGGTACATCATCCCCCACTCCCCCACCGACAGAGCTCTGGCAACGAGAAGCGATACATCGTCCCGCACTCCTAGAGTGATATTGCTCAGGCAACGAGAAGCGGTACATTGCCCCGCACTCACCCACTGACATTGCTCAGGCAACGAGAAGGAGTACGTTGTCCCGCACTCCCCCATGAATATCATCCAGCCAAGACGTTGCGATAAGGTCGTAAACGCGAAGTGAGGGCACCAACAAACCCACCAACAAACACCAACCAACATCAAGAGGGGCCCCAGCAAACCCTGACCCCAAATCCTCTCCCCTCCCCCCACCCCTTAAAACCGGCATGAGGTATCCCAACCAACATCAAGAGGGGTCCCAGCTAACCCCAGACTCCAAACCCTTACCCCCCCCCCCCCCCAAAAAAAAAAAAAAAAAAAAAAAACCCTAAAAAATGGCATGAGGCATCCCAACAAACATCAAGAGGGGTCCCAGCTAACCCCAGACTCCAAACCCTTACCCCTCCATAACCCATACAAAGGGCAGGAGGGACCCCAAGCAAGGGCAGGAGGCCCGCATCAGTGCGTGGCGGGAACAAGGGGGCGCACCCGGAATTGCAGGGACTCCCCCAGTGTGACACCGAAGCAGAAGGCCAGCAGTTGCAGGCTGACTTCCTCGCGGATGGTCTGGAAGCTGGCCCGCCCGCCTCGCCCCCCTCCGCCTCTCTTTGCCTTCGCCACGGCCCCAAAGCCCTTCTTCTTCGGCTTCTCTTGCGCCACCTCTGCCTCCTCATACCCTGTGCACCCCTCGCGCCCTGCCCCTTCATTACCCTGCCCCTCAGTAGTAATGCGTCATCACCCTGCACCCTCGTTACCCTGCCCTTCATAAGTAATGAGTCATCACCTTGCACCCTCATTACCCTGCAACCTCATTACCCTGCCCCCTCACTACCCTGCCCTTCATTAGTAATGAGTCATCACCTTGCACCCTCATTACCCTGCACCTCACCCAGCCTGCCCCTCACTAGGAAAGCGTCGTCACCCTTTCCCTCAACACCCTGCCCCTAATTAGTAATACGTCCTCACCCTGCACTCTTATTACGCTGTTACCCGCTCGTTACCCTGCCCCTAATTAGTAAGGTGTCATGACCCAGCCCCCTCATTACCCTGCACGTCATGAGTAATGAGTAATCTCCCTGCACCCTCGGTACCCGGTACCCTCCTTACCCTGCCCGCCAACCGCAGCAGCAAAAGGCTAGTGGAGGGGGTACGAGAGCGGAAAACAAGATCTTAGAAACTCTGCGTTGAAAGACTTTAGAAACCCTCGCGGTGACAACCAGAAGGGGATCTTCACGAGTTGAGAGAACTTTTGAAACTCCCGCTGGTTCTGCTAGCGGGAGATTTCCCCGAGCAAAACATTTTACAACTTCCGCTGACAACTTAGAGGGAGATCTCCACAAGTCAAGGACCTTTGAAATTCAGCTGCCACTCAAAGGGAGATATCCGTGACTTCAATATCTTTCTAGACCTTCCGCTGACAAACAACGGGAGATCTCCTCAAGTGTCAAAGCCCCTGAAGCTTCCGCCAACAATCAGAGGGAGGTCTCCAAAAGCGAGGAGCCTGGCCCTGCAGGGACTGCATCAGGACACCCCCCCCCCCCCGAGAGAGAGAGAGAGAGGGAGAGAGAGAGAGAGAGAGAGAGAGAGAGAGAGAGAGAGAGAGAGAGAGAGAGAGAGAGAGAGAGAGAGAGAGAGAGAGAGAGAGAGAGAGATAGAGAGAGAGAGAGAGAGAGAGAGAGAGATAGAGAGAGAGAGAGAGAGAGAGAGAGAAGGGGGTGGGGGGAGGGAGGATGCTATTGAGTGGCGGCGGGAAGAGGGATTCAGACCCAGGAGGCCCAGCTTCTCCAACAGGCCGGCATTGGGAGGAAGCCGACGGAAGCTAACTGTCGGCAGCAGCATTTGGTCCTCCTCTGCTTGAGCAGCAGGCTCCACCTCCCCCTCCCAGCCCGCATTCTCCAAGATGGGGCCGATCTGGAAATGCCTCCCCAGGTATAGCAGGTCCTTCTTCACGGAGAGCGGGATCCCCGACCGCTGCACCCGACCACCTCCCTCAGTTGGCGCGCGCACACACACGCACGCACACAAAACAAAACAAAACACACACACACACACACACACACACACACACACACACACACACACACACACACACACACACACACACACACACACACACGCACGCACGCACGCATGCACGCACATGTGCGCATACGCACGCGAGGAAGTGAGGGGGCAAGTTATAAGGATCAACCTGCAATGGAATGCTGACGATTGTTTCTGTGGAGTTGGCAGTACATCAAAGCCACGCACCTTGAAGATGGCAAGTAGCACCATCTGCAAGTATGGGCCTGGCTCCCGAAGCTTGGCCGCCTTCTCCGCAGGAGGTGCCGAGCCAGTGCTGGTTGACAGCTGGGCCCGGACCATAAAGTTTTTCATTAGGTGAGAAGTAGAGCGAAGCAGGCATCTGCGTTGTTTCATCCATTGGCTGTGTTTTGCCCTAGCTGGCACAAGTATTCCTGCAGGAGCCCTCGGTACTGACAGCACCCCTGGCATTGCTGGTCTGCCAGGCCCACTGCATATTATCATGCTGCTGCTTCTTGGACCTTGTCATGCCTTTGGAGGCTGTTCATTGATGGGACGCCGAAACGGCACTGCTCCCCAGACTTTCCCCATCTAGCCACTAACATCGCGGGTTTAAGTTCATTCTAAGTTAAATGGCAAACTATGCACGGAAATGATCAGCGACTACGCCTTAAAAGACAATGCACGGTACCCGAGGAACCCCGCTGTTCACCTCGCAGTCGATTACTTTTCCTAGACAATCATTTCAATTATCGATACGTGCGAAAGGAATTCAAATTCGGTATCCTAGCTTCTATTATGATTTCGCTTGAAACACAGACCATTCAAACACAGCTTGTCACGCAGCCCAGATGCTTCCTGTTGCAACGCTGAAAGCTGCTTTCATACCACAGTCAGTGCTAGTTCACATATTGTGTGCGCCACCTCTGCTGTGCTTCCATCCACTTGGTGATAGTGATATCGTGTTCGCTTTGGGAGATCGCATGTAGATCATCACATGCACCCCCCGCCGACGTGAACTCCTATCGTTTTCACCACGCCCCGGTCTCGTCTACGCGAACCAATCGACGAACACCGTGCTTATCCGCGGTCCACTGAAATGCTCCATGAGCATTCAATCCGAAGTGGTTGTTCCAGAAACTCCTCATGTCATCCCCTTCAGCCATAGTGGCTGGCTCTGCATCGAACATTTCCTTGCTTCCTTCCTTCCTTCCTTTCTTAAATTAATTCAAAACATAACGCGCACACGCACACACACACACACACACACACACACGCACGCACGCACGCACGCACACACACACACACACACACACACACACACACACACACACACACACATACACACACACACATGCACGCACGCACGCACCCACACCCACACACACACACACACACACACACAGACACACACACACACACACACACACACACACACATACACACACACACACACGCACACACACACACACACACACACACACACACACACACACACACACACACACAGACACACAAAAGCCGGTTCAGACATTTTCGTCAGCCGTGCCGGCTGCGTCCAGATGCAGTGTGCCCTGCCTCCAGATATTACCTTCGCTCCCTAGGGCCCTAGGCCTCTTTCCCTCCAGCCCAGTGGGTGGCCGTGGGACCTGAGCTGGCCCATCATCCCTCACCACGCCTAGGACCTGGGAACATGCGCATGCACATTTGGAAGTACATCTGTACTTCCAAGTGTACAGCATCTTGACTCAGGACGAAGGCTTACGCTGCTGGACGTGAATCATTTCTCCCTTGGACCTTTCCATTGCCACCCCTTCAGCCACAATGGCTGGTTCTGGATGTAATATTTCCCTCCTTCCTTACCTTATGGCAGCTTCAGCCTGCTATAGCTTGCCAGGGGGGGGGGGGCACCCGTGCCGGTAGTCACAAGGAAGGAATCCTGCTCTAAGCACGGCCATGCCCACCCTTGAGAAACATCCTCTTCTTTTCACAACATCTCCCGGGCCCTCCCTCTCCTCCCTCCACCCCCCCCCCTTTTCACCAGTCACAAGGGCGGTTTTGCCTGCAATGTTTCTTTCCTTCCTTCTTACCTTCGGACTGCCTGCCAGGTTGGGGAACTCTTGTTGCTAGTAAACTAGTTGAGATTTGAACATTGAAGGAAAGAATACTAGCTTTAAGCAAGGCCATGCCCACCCATGACAAATGTCCTTTTTGTTCGTGAGATCTCCCGGGCCCTGTCTCTCCCCCTACAGGGAAGGAATAGCTAGGGCCGTTCTTGCGAAAAGAAGAGGATACAATCGATGTGTCTCAAGAGTGGGCGTGGCAGTGCTGAGGGCAGTGTTCTTTCCGTTAACAAGGGGAGAGGCAGGAGCCGGGGATGGAGGATGATCGTGATTTAGATGGGGAAGGGGCGGAGGAGGGGGAAGGGGAGGAGGGTGAGGAGGACGAGAGAGGGGGAGGAGGAAGAGATGGAGGAGCGCTAGCAGGGCGGCGAGCTGGGGGAGCAGCAGAGGAACGATAAATGGGATGAGTAGTAGGACGAGGAGGGGGAGGAGGAGGAGGCGGAGGAGGAGGAGGAGGAGGCGGAGGAGCTCCTCGAGGAGGAAGACGGAGAGGAAAGAAGTCCGTTTGTATAGATAGCTAGCTAGCAATTTCTGGCGAGGACGTCTCCTGAATCTCGCATATGCGTACATACATACAACGCATTAGTACGCATTAATGGTGATATTCCCTTTTGCAAGCGTGACGTCGAGCTGTCCCATACGACGGGAACGGGGGCGTGCACGCTAATCCCCTCGCCACGCAGGCAGACATGAGAATATATGTGCCCACGCGCTCAGTCAAACATTAGCCATATTTGGCACCGCCCTGATCCGACCGGTCTAGACCTTGCCGCCTTTACCATCTCATCATGCCCTCTTGGACTGGATGGATGTAATTCTTCATCTTTCACAAGAGTGGAGTAAAAAAGACCAGCCCATTGTTCTACGACCCAAACCCAAATGTTTCAAGCGACAAGTCACAGCCGGCGAGCAGCCAGCTGGGGACCCACAGCGACCACAATAGTGAAACTGACGCGACAAAATATCCCTCCACATCCTCCTGAGCAGCGCGGCGAGCAGCCAGCTGGCAACCCGCCGCAACAGTGAACCCAACCCGATGCTTGACAAAGTATGCCTTTTTCTTCGTGAATGGCGGGGGGATCAGGCCGGGCTCGTCCATTCGCTGCGTCCCTCTCAGCAGAAAACTTCCGGCTCTTGGAATCAGCCCCACAGTGTGGGGCCCACACTCGTTGAGCAAGCTGATCGAACCTTCCTCCGAAGGGATATGAGTGCACAGTGCACATCCATGTCCATGCGCACGTGAACCTTCCTTTGCCTTCCGGATACTTCCCTCGCCTTATGGAAAGTAATACCGTATTGGCGCTACTAAATTCCATACATGATTTAAATCGTTCCGAGCAATTAGAAACCTAAGAAATGTCTGCTCAGGGACCCGCAAAACAATTAAAACCCCCTCCGAATTGTAAAACGCCCCAAAATAGTTGGAACCTCTCAGAAATTGCCTGCTGTGGCCACCGGCCCCGCAGACCACGTGATTTCTTCAGATTCAGCATCACATTAGTGTTTCCATTATTGTTGGTCTATCGCCACAACTTGTTTGAACTTTACCACCTAGGGCATGTTGCCCCAAAAACAAGAAAATGCCTCTGGAAATTCCGGCATGGGACCCCAAAATCAGTTAAAGACCTGCCAGAAATGTGAATTTCGGCCACAAAAAAACGGTTAATTCCTCAAAACCATTAGCGCCGTTACGGTATCATATGATCATAATGCATTGCAATTGCAAATGCTCGAGCTCAGACTCAAGCTGAGCCCAGACTTCTGTCCAGTTATATTCATGTGATGTTCACATTGATGGCGATGAGCTGATGCAAGGCCTGGCATGAGAGTACCATACATATGGTACATTCATATATATGGCACCCTCACTTACATGGTACCCTCGCAAATATGGGACCCTCACATGCATGGTACCCTCACATGCATGGTACCCTCACATATATGGTACCCCCGCATATATGGCACCCTCACATATATGGGACCCTCACATATATGGCACCCTGCCATATCTGGTACCCTCACATATATGGTACCCTGCCATATCTGGTACCCTCACATACATGGTACCCTGCCGTATATGGTACCCTCACATATATGGTACCCTGCCATATCTGGTACCCTCACATATATGGTACCCTGCCATGTATGGGATCCTGGTCAGGGCTCCGTCCACTGGCCGCAAACACCTGCTACTCTAGATCTCATGTTTGCCTTCTCTGCCGTCGATTACAGAAGGGCTCCGTAATATTGGTCCTAAGCCCCATCGCAGCACCAGAGAGGCGCGGCCGGGCTTTCTAGCTCCAGCTTGTTAAGCCCGAATTAAGCTGGGCTCTTTCCTTGCGGGAGGATGCAGCCCCGCACCGCGGCCACTTCGCGGCAGGCTGGCTGGGTGAGGAGCCCCCGCCTCCATCATCATCAGCCCCACCTTCCAACACAGCACGGCAGACCTCGGCACTAGAATTCAGCACGGGCCCCTCTGTTAGGTGGCGCCCACACGGGGTAGTGCAAAGCTTCACGCACACACTTGACCGGAAACAAGTTGTCAAGAGGGAGGGAGGGAGGGAGGGAGTGAGGGACAGCACATTTGGGGAGCCACCCCCCAAACACATGCACGCACGCACATGCACACCCCCCGCCCCACCCCAACCCCCCCCACACACACACACACGCACACACACACACACACGCGCGCACGCACGCACACCCCCGCGCGCGCATACACATGCTCCCCCCCCCCACACACACACACACATGCCCCCGCGCACACACACACATGCACCCCCCCAAATCCCCCAAACACACACACACACACACACACACACACACACACACACACACACACACACACACACACACACACACACACACACACACACACACACACATGCACATGCACGCACGGACGCACGCGTGCACGCACACGAGCGAAGCCACCAAACCGGCACCTCCACTGGTACCTCACAGAGCACATTCCCGCGGCATACGCAGCTCCACCTCTTCGCCGCCTGAGCAGATCGTATTAAAAGGGAGAGTGGCAGCACCCAGTCTTTCACGCGTATGCCGACAGCGGGGCCAATGGGTACGGAGAGGCTCCGACCATCCTGAGCTTTGCTGGTGGTGGGCAGGCAAGTACGCGCAAACTACCCGAACCCCTCTTACCCCCCCCCCCCCCAAAAAAAAAGAAGCGACACCTCTCCCCCCCCGGTTGGGGCCCCAAAAATTCCAAAACACACACACAAACACACACACACACACACACACACACACACACACACACACACACACACACACACACACACACCCACACACACACACAGCCACAGGCACAGCCACAGCCACAGCCACAGCCACAGCCACAGCCACACACACAGAAGAAAAATGGGCTCCCTCCCCCCCCCCCAAAAAAAACCCAAAAAGCACATTGAAAGGGGGGTAGCCAAAAAAAAAAGGCACACACACACACACACACACACACACACACACACACACACACACACACACACACACACACACACATCATATATATTTTTCTCAAGGGAGCCACAACTTGCAGTAAATGCAGGGCAGCTCAACACCGGTCCCCCCGGGGGGGGGGGGGAGGGGGAGGGCCTCGTGGGAGCCTCACCCTGAACCCATGCGCGAAGTTTTGTAGCGACCTGGTGGGCCCGCCTCTGCACGGAGGGAACAAAAAAGGCGGGGCCCCAAGCCTTGAGCATTATGTCTTCCACGACGTGCGGGCACTGGGTCCCCTCCGGTCCGTGCTTTGCGAGAAAGGCGCGAGACTGCTCGGTCCACCAGCGCAGGAACTCGAACCTCCGCGCCAACTGCTCCTGGAACTGAGCCTCCAGCAGCTGCGCCACTCCCTCGTCGATCAGGCTGACCACGTAGGCGGTACACAGCGCTGAAGTGGACTGCAGAGTGGCCAAAGGAGGCTTGCCGTTGTGATCATTGCCATAATCTTTGAACATGAATTCCGCCAGCCCGGCGACCCACCGTCGTGGGATCACCCGCTTGTGCAATAGGTATGCAAGCGAACACCCACACCGCCACTCCCACGCCACATCCAGCGCGTGGACGGTCCCCCCGAGCGCGACAAGGCAGCCCCGCTGGATTGCGCGCTCCAGCACATCGAAATTGCCATGCGTGAAGGCCAGCAGGAACACCGCCTCCTTCCAGATGGGGCCCTGCGCGAGAAAAATTCCCAGGTATGCGGTGCGTGCGTCCGCCATCTCTGCTTCCAAGATACACGGCATTTCCGCGAGCGGAATCGCCCCCAAGCTCAGGAGGGCCTCGGCTCCGCGAAGCCACCCGTCTTTCAGAGCAAGCCTCATGCAGAGGGACCACACACGCGGGGAGAACTGCGGAAGTAGGCTGTCCCGCAGCCTCTCTGGGTTCCTTGTCCTCGTTGCGAGCACTGCAGCAAATTCTTTTGCGGGGACGCCGTGGACCTCCAAGGTTTTGATCAAGGCCGGGCCGACCGCGTCGACGTTGAAAGGGTACTGAGGAAGTTTCAGACGGTACCCGTGTACTGCCAAGGCTTCTCCTCCGCAGTCGAGCAGTACTCTGCACATATTCTCCATGTTTCCCAAAGGAGAACACTTGAGGATGGCTGCTCTCAATAGGGCCTCGGTCTTCCATCCATCCAGCAGCAAAGCTTCAAGCCTGGGTTCTTCCAAATACTGGGTGAGTGCTTCCATGGAGAGCTCGGGACGGTCCAACATCCATGCCGCGATTTGTTGCCGCCCAAAAAACAGGGCATAGTTCAGAGCTCTGGCCTTCTCAGCCTCTCCCACAGATGTGTCCTGCCACAGGATCTTGGCCTCTTCGCAACGACCGTCGCACAATGCCTTGACCAGCTTCTCCATTGCCTGCAGCCGGCACCCCTTGTCACTCGACAAACACACAGAGGCGCCAAAGGGGCGTCCCATGCAGGGTTTCCCGGCACAGAACCTTACAGCATGTGTGCTTCACCCGGGATCCGATGCGTGGGGCATGGAGCCCTCTGGAATGGGACGGTGTGACCTGTATGCAGTTTGAAAGGGTTCGTTCACCTCTGCAGCCACAGCGACTGCCAGATAGATATTGTTGCAGCTAGCATTCGCCCATGCAGGCCACGCGTGCACCCACCCACACACACACACACACACACACACACACACACACACACACACACACACACACACACACACACGCACGCACGCACGCAGGCACGCAGGCACGCACGCACGCACACGCACACGCACACACACACACACATACAGACACACAGAGAGAGAGAGAGAGAGCGAGAGAGGGGGGGATAAAGAGAGGGGGAGAGAGGGGGAGAAGGGGAGGGTAGTGGAGAGAGAGAGAGAGAGAGAGAGAGAGAGAGAGAGAGAGAGAGAGAGAGAGAGAGAGAGAGAGAGAGAGAGAGAGAGAGAGAGAGAGAGAGAGAGAGAGAGAGAGTGTGTGTGTGTGTGTGTGTGTGTGTGTGTGTGAGAGAGAGAGAGAGAGAGAGAGAGAGAGAGAGAGAGAGAGAGAGAGAGAGAGAGAGAGAGAGAGAGAGAGAGAGAGAGAGAGAGAGAGAGAGAGTGTGTGAGCGAGAGGGGGGGGGTTATATACAGGCATGGCTGTGACAGATGTGTACATAGTTGGCAATACTTCGACTTTATCCTGACTCACTTCCCCTTTGGAAAACAGCTAAAACTTTGAGTAACGTAGAGTCCGTCTCCTGATCCGTCTTGTTTGTAACCTCCCTTAGCAAGTTTGTTAGTATATCCAACGATTAGTACATCTTTTAGCGATAGGTTTGTGCCATGTGTTTAGCCCCTGCTAACCCATAGCCCCCCCCCCCCCCCTCCTTGAGGTCACCTCTGACACTCGACGATGGGGCAACCCGAAATGGAGCCGTTGTAACTGTCTTGCATGATTAATTCTTGTAACGCAATGTCACAGTTCCCCTGAGCAGTACAAGTCAGTAGTTACTCACCATCTCGCCTAGTGCGTTGCCGCGTCAGGAAATGAGCGTGGAGGATGTGTTCTTGCAACCCGGAAACTACTTCACACAAAAGCTTCCCGATTTTCCACGCAGTTTGTCTATCGCTAACCCCGGTTCGTGTCTCTCGACGTAAGTCCCTTGCACCGCCCTTCTACATCAGCATATCACGGATGCACCGCTTGACCATACAGTTGATCAACGTAACTGCATGCTTTTGCACGAAAGGAACGTGAACTGGAAACACTAAGAAGATCACTTCGTTGGCCAGTACTTGTTCTCGTACGTCACTGCAGTGGCCGTCGGCTACTGAGCAGCGGTGGACCTTCGGGGTTTTGTAAAAACTCTTCAGGGTCCCGTCACGAGACTCCCGTGACGGGGCTCGTACTTTGATATCCGGATGATGTCTGAAAATGTTCCCCGTTGTGAGGTTTGTGATCGAGTCATTCATCCAGTCCTGGCCCACGACTGGTGGGGTTTCTCACGAGTCGTGACCCCGGACTCGTACATCCGCACATGCAGATCCGTACATTATGTTCTCTTCTCTCAATACACAACAGCCCCCAGGCCTGAGACATCGCACGCACACACACACACACACACACACACACACACTCACACACACACACACACACACACACACACACACACACACACACACACACACAGAGAGACACACACACACCGTGCATGCCAACTCTGACTTCGGCACGAACATGGTGCACCAGAGAGGCAGTGACATCATAGTGCACTAGTGTACATCGATAGCTAACAGTACTGTTAGCTATCGATGGTATACGGTGTTGACACTCTTGTAAGATTATAAGCTAATGATCAGCTATATGTTTTCGAAAGTTAAGACATTAATTCTGGTGTGGTGTTACATTTAAATGATTTTAACACGCTGATTGGGACATCTTTGACCAATGACTTGCCATTGGAAGAGAAGAGCTTCAGGATCCCAGGGGTCCACACAGGTGCCCACATCACCACCCCACGTGGGCCCACATGGCCGATAAGCTGATTAACACATCAATTGACGCCCCACATCAGCTTGACGGCTTGCAATTCAGAAAGGATGCAGGCCCTCCTGAGGTCTTCGTTTGTGTTCTCACGAACAGCTGTGGGGCATGCAAATCCATGACATACTCATAACTATATGCAACACATGACAATAATATTTTATTTAAAAATATATGTATTCGGCATTTCTAACCATGTGCATGTGCACGGCCTCTACAGATGCATGTACCACATGCATTAGCTGCCCATGTATGAGTGTCTGCAACGTTAAATTTCTGCAATGTCCCTGCCATGTTAAATTCCCATTCATAATTCCAATATTAAAGTCATATGCATATGGGCTAGAGGAACGCATCATGGTACACCTTACTTATTAGCTGCGCTGATCATGAGTTACCACGAACTGCATAATAAGAACAAATTTAGCCACCTCACAAGGGGTTAACAATCCCGGCAAAGACTGTGTTGGCACTGCAACGACAGGAACGATGGATTCCACGCGGACTTTATGAGAAAACACGCATGCGCTCAGCAATCAATATCGCATCAATGCACTGCACTGCAGCTCTGACACTGCCGCCGGGCATAACCCTCTGAAGCGCCTACAAGATACAAGGCCTAACTAGGTAAACCCCAAGCCCCAAATCCATAACTCTAACTGGGAGATGATCAGGGGGGGGTCCAGCTGGGTCTACAGACTGGAAGAGGTGGGCGACTCCGCCTCAGGCTCCTCTCCCCGTTGAAATGTCGGACATCAGCACTCTTTCAGTGCCGGCCGGCAAAGTACTTGATGGGGGATGATCCTCTGGATCCCCTGGTTTGCAATAGGCTCAGAGTTCGTTACAGTTCTTTAAATTCCTGCACATATTCATATGCACGCGAAAAAGCAAGCTGGGCTGCATCAGTCTTGATCCACCGACGAATGCAAACTCTTGGTAGTAACACACATATTGGTAATCTGTAGTAACAAAGATCTTCACCACCAAGGAGGCCTGAATTTAGAATCAGGCCATCTTAGAGGCCTCGGCCTTGCCATTCTGACCACCGCCGGCAGCAGCTTCAGTAGCGTTGCGCTTGCGAGTCTCGGCCGCTTTCTCCGCAGCAGCTGATCGATCGACCTTAGGTTTGTCCCCTGCACCAAAGCAGCATCCCATCATGAGTATGTCAGGGCACTGCATGTGCCTTCGCCGCCTGACAAAAAAGAGAGGGGGAGGCGGGGGCTTTAGTTTTAGCTGAGCCGACCCATTGGAGAACAAGCAGAAGTTTACATAATAATGATGGCGCCTGATGGGTCGGCGCAGGTAAAGCAAGGTCCCAAAGTTGCTGATACATTCACTGTAACCTTAACTAGCGTCGCCCTTCCGGACGGGAGATGCAAGTGTGCACGTGCGCACAGGCGTGACTGCATTCACTCTTACCAACAGTTATTACCAGTGTTTACCATCACATGAGTTGTGCACGCGCTCTTCTGCGGGTAAGGATATAAGTGGCCCGGCATCCGTGTAGGTACATATTTAAAGGGAGCCACAAGTTGCAAAAAACATGCAGAGCAGGTCATGAATGTCCCCCCCCCCCCGGGGGGTGGGGGAAGGGGCCTCGTGGGAGCCTCACCTCAGCCCATGCGTAAATTTTGGCGGCAACCTGGTGGGCCCGCCTCCGCACCGAGGGAACAAAAAACGTTGGGCCCCAAGCCTTGAGCATGATATCTTCCACGATGTGCGG
>MVGU01001487.1:0-2500 GCA_002005505.1 Botryococcus braunii | reverse complement strand
TTTTGTCCATGTGGTCTGTCCACATACTCTAGAACCTCATGGGTATCAAGGGAATCCATCTCTTCCCTCATTGCTTGTTGCCAAAAATCCCACTGAGGGGAGCATTGGGCTTCCCTCGGGTTAGATGGCACGTGAACCTTTCCCAGCTTGACATAAGGTACATTTTGTACCTTATGCTGAGACTCTGCAGTACTGTCAGCACTCCTGGGACTGTTGTCTTTTATATCCCTCTGATCCTGGTCCCCAGAATAAGGTACATTTTGTACCTTATGTTGAGATCCTGCAGTACAGCCAGAACTGCCAGAGCCCTCCCCAACTCTCTCTCTTGAACTGTCAGACTCATGCGCTCCACGATTACAATCTCTCACCTTTCTCAATGCAGGTGGAAGCAGCAGCTCTCTCTCTCTCCTGGACTCACACCTAGGTACACTACTCTGACTTTCCTGAGCTGCGCCTACTGTGTCAGGCTGCACCCCATAAGCATGACTGGTTCCCAGCTCAACTTGGCTACGTGCTTCCCCTGCTGCTGGCACTTCTAGCCCACTACTCTTCTCGCTAACATCTTCTCCAAGCATAGCCTCCCCTGTCTCAACCTGCCTCTGCAAATCAGGGAGACCTACCAAGGTGGCTCACTCACAAGTACCTGGCCTGAGCCAGGGTCATGCATGGGGACCCCTACTGAGTCCCTCCTAGCCTGGCGCTGTTCATAACGCTGATCCCTTGTGAGGGTGGTTCCTGGGGAAGTCTATGTTGAGACTTCCCGTGGAACCTGACCCCCTCCTGCATCTTCTGCAGTTTGTCCAGCTGCGAGTGCGCTTCAGCACCCCCCGAGCTAAATTTTGAAGATGGCCCAGCACTGACCATGACTGCTGTGAGGTCTCTGAAGTGGCAGGGAACCATCCTGGCTGCTGGGGGCTCCAGCCACAGGTCCGACTGAGCTCCTCAGCCTGCTGTGATCCTCTGGAGAGCTGACAGTGGTAGCAGGAGATCCAGTGGGCTTGCACTCCACCACTGGGTCATCCTCTGCTTCCCAAAAATTCACGGGAATGGCTGTTGGTGAGCTGGGGACATTGGAATTGCCTCCCCTGCCCTGCGAGGACGCTCCTGAGAGCCATTGAGAGGATCCAGGTTGCACCTTAGACATACCCACTCTCTCCCCTCCTCTCAAATGCTCAAGGAATGTAACATCCCTGCTCTCTTTCCATACACCATTGCCTACGTACACTCTATAGGCCTTGGACTGTGGGCAATACCCAGTGAACATGCCTGGAATGGTCTTTGGTCCAAATACAGGACGCTGACCTGGGGGAATGTGAACATGTGCCACACAGCCCCATGTGCGCAAGGAAGCAACATCAGGCTTTACCCCATAGAACATCTCAGTAGGGGTCAGAGGCCTTCCTGTGGTGGGCCCACGTTGTACAGCAGGGTGGCAGACTCCAGTGCCTCCTTCCACAAGGAAGGGTCTGCTGCAGCGTGCACCAACAGGGTCCTTGTGCGCTCCTTCAGAGTCCGATTCATGCGCTCAGCAAGTCCATTTTGCTGAGGCGTGGATGGAGCTGAGGTCTCCATTTTAGTGCCCTGCTGAGCACAAAATTCTTTGAACTGCTGATTCAGAAATTCTGTCCCTCTATCAGATCTCACACACTTCACCACTTTCTCATGAAATGTCTGCCAGTACTTCAAGAGCTCAATGAGGGCCTTGGGAATGGCTTCTTTCGACTTCACTGCCAATGAGGCTATCAGGTGGGATTTTTCATCCACCACAGTAACCCAAAAACGCTCTCCCGTGATTGCAGCTGGTGAAATGGGACCCACAGTGTCCACATGCACTCTATCTAACACACTCTCTGCAGGCCTAGAGGAAGCTGGAAAGGGGGGCGAGAATGTTTCCCTTGTATACATGACTCACACTGGGGAGAACACTCTGAGCATGGAGCAAGGGACACATTGATCCCAGTGACCAGGTCTTCGTTGTCCAACCTTGTCATACTCTTAACCCCAGGATCCCCAACCTTGCATGCCACAGTAGTCGATCTGTACACACGTGCCCTTTCCTGGCATGACAGGCAACATAGACGGACTGTGGCTCGCATCATGCTGCTCTTAAGGACACACCCTTCTAAAAAAAACAGCTCGCTCTGGCTATCTTACCAGACCGCCTGCTGCCTTTCATGTACCCACCTGCACGTCAGTAGGTATGCCACCTGAATGCCCCCCCTTGACAGGAATCAATTTTGTGCTGGAATCACTGGGTTGTGTAGTAAAGACAGATCATTTACAAGGTGCACCGATGCACCACTATCTATCGCCACGAGGTACTGCAAGCCCCATGAGACGTAGGGGTAAGCACATTCACGAAACGAACATAGGCTCACCAGCACCTGGAGGAGGTGGTGGGAATCAGCCTGGGAAGAAGAGATAGTGGACACAGACCAGGAGCATGTGAGGTGACACGGGAGGGCCTAGTGGACTGACCAGCATCCCACCAGCATGTGAC
>KV908712.1:65981-99357 GCA_002005505.1 Botryococcus braunii | reverse complement strand
AGTACTGAAACAGATCTGGATTTCGAAAAAGTACAATCCTATCTAGATCACACGTTTGTCGATAACTCTTAAGGCTGCCCCACCGGATGAATACCAACTGGTTGTGAAAGATGCTGGGCATCACCAGATGCTAGTCTTGTCCGACAGTTGTGTTGGCACTCAGCAGACAGTCGTACGGATGTACTGGATAACTCGTCTATTACGACCTGTTGCTTGTACAGTACGTGGGTTTGTATCATTTCTATAGATGAACAAGCTAGTACCTGTATCACTCAAACAATAAGACAGTACTTCAGGATATAGCATGTACTGAACGTAGCCGTCTAGACCTTATCTATGATTGCTTGATCGTGCTTGTGTACAAATAATATGTAACGAACTGGTGAAAGATGCTGGCATCACAATGCTATCTGTCCGACATTGTGTGCACTCAGCAGACAGTCGTACGGACTGTACTGAGTAACTTCGTCTATGACACCGTCTGCTTGTACAGGAAAGCCGATGCCCATAACCTTCACAGTTATGGCCCACGCCCTTCCAGCTGAGCCAAGTAAAAGCAGGAGTGAAGTCGTCTACGGATGGTCAGACGTAAGCGTCAACAAAGGAGCTCGAGCATGGCGCAGCGGCGCAAGGAACTCGAGTTACCAGACCATATCTACTCACAGTTACCTTCTGGAATTCATAATTGAAGTTTAGCTGTGCTTATCATTCATAACTGTCTAAAGCACGATGATCGGCCGACTCCGCGCAAACTTCTGAGGAACATATCTGCTACTACTGTGCAAGACTGGCTGGTAAATTCCATACATGGAGAATTGTAGGTATTGCTGCATTCCAGAAGTTATGAGTAATTGCTGTGAAGTACAATAGTATGACAAAAAGGGCAAAGAAAAGGAAAGTAGCAGTGAAACAGCAATGTCTCAACCTGGAGAAGTCAGTGGGCCACTCCAGGGCAGTCTATGACCGGACACAATCAGCCACTGCAGAACCAAAGTGGAATGACAAGCAGCCTACATCCCCAATACCTCTAATCCAAAGATGACTGTCATGCTTGATGATGGAGGCGCAATTTTGAATTTTGGTATGAAATTTGAGGCGTGCGCAAACACCAAGGGGTCAGAGCGGCTTTGGAGAGGCCAATGCCAGGTCGGTGGAGAACTCAGCCATCAAGCAGTGGCTGATCCAGTCAGTTCCAGTCATCTGGCATTCTCAGATCTCATGCCACAAAGCAGCGTTCGACTTCATCGCGTGGTGAAGAACAGTCACACTGGAGGAGCAACCAAGACATCAACCTTGAGTGTACAAGGAAATGGAGCAGGCATCAAGACAGGGAGACACTCAAGTCTACCTCTACAGAATGATGGATCTGGCTACAAGTCTCAGAAACAACGCGTCATCCTCTTGGACCACAATGTTGGGAGCTGATGGTGAAGGGCCTCCCTCCTGTGCTGAGGCTCGAGTCCCTGGAGTTATGGCAACCGACAAGCCGCCATTGGAGCTGATTCAAAGAATCCTGCGCGCCGCAGCCAGCCGTGGTACAAGGACCCACCTGCAGAGGGAACACCTCAGGCCATGGCAGCTGCAGCAGTGGCTGGTCCCTCTGGGGGGTAGCTGGAGCGTCATCAAGCGCTGGAGCTGCACCAGGAGTGGGAGCAGTACCGGGAGTTGGAGCAGCACTACCAGCAAACGAACAGCCTCCCGCTGGCCCCTCTGCAACTACTTTTGGTGGCAGGGGCGTGGACCTGGCAGGGCAAGAAGGCCCAGAGAGGAGCTTACATGCCACTTCTGCAAGGCAAAGGGCCACTTCATGACTGACTGCGGACCGCTCAGCAGCTGCAGGCTCTGCATCAAAACATGCAAGCGGCAAGCGTTGGCCTGCAGCTTACTGGGCCAGGGAGGCCCACAGTCGTCTCCTCAAGCCTGGTGGACCATGGATCTGGCCGGGGTGGCCCGCCTTCATCCGCTTCCAGCCCTGGACCTCCTTCAGCATATAACTATCCAACAAGTCAACACACGTTTCCGGGTGCATTTACCACCTCCACCCCCTCCTTCTGGTGAGCGATGTTTATCTCTCTCAATGTCTTGCCCCAACTTCGCATGGAGCTAGCAGCACATCTTGGTTAATAGATAGTGTGCCTGTGCATATAGTCAATGATCTCTCATTGCTCCATAATCCAGTTATGCATAGACAGCCTCTTCCTCTGCACTTGGCAACCTCAGACGCCAAGGGAGGAATCATTGCATCTGGGTCTGTATGCCTTGTGAATGCAAGGCACGAAGTATTCTGGCTGCACAATGTGCAGTGTGTTCCTTCTGCGCATACCAACCTCATTTCAGTCACTGGTGCAATTCAGGATGGAGCATCTTTCCTGACTGACACTGCAGTGGTTACACAGCCATGAAGGGACCTGAAGGGTGGTGTGGAGATATCACCCGCGCACGAGGTCTGTTTTTTTGGAGTTTGTTAGTCCTGTCAGAGGCAGCAAGTTGGCTGCAGACATATTGATCACATGGCTGAGGCGTCTCATCTTAGGAAAGGACACGTGTGTAGCGAGAGATCTCTGTGGCATGCTAGGTTAGGTCATCCTGGTGCCAGCAGCATGCAGAGTTCTCCAAGGAAGATCTGGTTACAGGAATCAATATCTCCCTTGCTCCCTGCTCTGAGTGCCCCAAGCACTGTGAATCGTGTATACAAGGAAACACTCCAGACCTCCTTTCCCTGTATCTTCCAGGCCTGCACATCACCCACTCGATAGAGTCCATGTGGATACTGTGGGTCCCATATCACCTCCTGCCATCACAGGTGAACGATATTGGGTCACTTAGTGGATGAAAGTTCACACCAAGTTGCCTCCCTGCCTGTGAAGTCAAAGGATGGCATCCCAAAGGCTGTGATAGACCTGCTCCGTTTTGGCAGACCCAACGAGGCACGGTTGTGAAGTGTGTGAGGACTGACAGGGTTCAGAGTTCCTGAACCAGCAATTCAAAGAGTTTTGTGCTCAGCAGGCACTAAGATGGAGTCCTCAGCGCCCTACACGCCTCAGCAGAATGGGTGGCGGAGAGGATGAATAGGACCCTGAAGGAGCGAACAAGACTCTGTTGGTCCATGCTGCAGCAGACCCTCCCTTGGAAGGAGGCGCTTGAGACAGCTACCCTCCTCTACAATGGGTCCTACTTCAGGCAGGTCCTGACCCCATGGAATTTTCTTTGGTGTCAAACCTGATGTGTCTGTGCTGCGCACGTTTGGCTGTGTAGCCATGTGCACATTCCCAGTGCCAAAGGTCTGTTTTTGGCCCAAGACCATCCCTGGGATGTTTACTGGTTATTGTCCCCAGTCTAAAGCGTATCGTGTGTACGTGGGGAATGGAGTGTGGAAGGAGAGTAGGGACGTCAGCTTTATCGAGCACTTGAGGGGGCTGAGAGAGTGGGTCTATCAAAGGTCCAGCCTGGGTCTGTCTATGATTCTAGGATATCACCCCCCCTTGGCAGTGAGAATCTGGCAACGCCTCAAGCAATTCCCTCTGCTGCTCCACCCACGTTCTGGGATGAGGAGGATGACCATGGAGTGGAGACGCTTTCCACTGGGGCTCCTGGGACCTCTGGACTTTGTGCTGGGGATCAGTCTGGAGACGGGACCACAGCAGCACATGACCAAGGAAACCCCACCAGCCTGGATTCTACTGTTGGGACCCCAGAACCATCTCAGCACTCGTGGTCGGTGCTTGAGCATATGCAGAATCTGGCCAGGGGGGTGTAGAAACTCAATCCCAGGTAGAAAAAATGCAGAAGGTACAAGAGGGTTGCGAATGCAGGGGAAGTCACAAATTCCCCTTCCTCCAGGGACCACCCTTACAAGGGAGCAGCGTTATGTACAGCGCGTGGCTAGGAGAGAGCATTCTGACATCCCATTGCATGCCCCTGACCCAGGTCAGGCAATTGTGAGTGAGCCAAACATGGTTGGTCTCCCTGATATGCAGGGGCAGGTTGAGACAGTCGAGGCTATGTTCGGTGCAGATGTAAGAGATGAGAGCAGTGGGTTAGACATGCCAGCAGTAGGGGAAGCTGGTGCCCAATCCCAGTCACTGGCTAGTCATGCTTATGGTGTGCAGGCTGACATTGTAGGCGCAGCTCAGGCAAGTCTGGGTAGTGTGCCCAAGTGTGAGTCCAGGAGAGAGAGAGAGCTGCTGCTCCCCTCTGCATTGCGGAAGGTGCGAGAATGTAAGGGTGCTGCACATGAGTCCAGTAGTCAAGGAGAGAGAGAGAGACTTGAGAAGGAATCAGATAATCCCGGCAGTACTGCCCAGTCCCAGCATAAGGTACATAATGTACCTTATTCTGGCAACCAGGGAGAGAGAGAGAGAGAAGGGAGCAGCATCAGTAAGGCTGACAGCCCTGCTGCACCACAGCATAAGGTACAGAGTGTACCTTCTGTCACGTTGGGAAAAGTTCACGTGCCCTCAAACTTGAGGGAAGCCCAGCGCTCACCTCAGTGGGAGTTTTGGCAGCAGGCAATGCAAGAGGAGATGGAGTCTTTAGACACCCATGAGGTTATGCAGTATGTGGAAAGACCCCATGGGCAGAAAGTTATCCCTGTTCATTGGATTTTTTCTACAAAAAACGATGCACATGGGAATGTCACTCGGTTTAAAGCAAGATTGGTTGCCCAGGGTTGCAGACAGATTCCTGGTATAGATGTTGGTGAGGTTTTTTGCACCTACCAGCAGCTATGGTGCTAGGAGAGCTGTGCTGGCAGTGGCTGCCACACAAAATCTTGAGATCCACCAAGTGGATATCAAGACAGCTTTTCTCAATGGGGAGTTGGAGGAAGAGGTCTATGTAACCCAACCACCAGGATTTGAGAATGGCAACACGAGAGTTGTGTGCAAGCTCAGGAAGGCACTCTACGGTCTTAAGCAAGCCCCACGGGCTTGGCACAAGACCTTGAGCGACAAGTTGAGCGTGATGGGGTATAGTGTGTGCAAGAGCGACGCTGGGGTATACATCAGGAGGGCCCCTGATGGTAATCTGTCGTTTATTCTTGTTTATGTCGATGATCTTCTCATAGTTGCCAGAGTGGTTGCAGAGATTGAGTGGGGGAAAGAGTTATTGAAGAAGGACTTCACCATCCATGATTTGGGAGAGGTGAATGATTTCCTGGGGTGTCAGGTCCTACGCAATAGAGTTCAGGGCACTATTTCCATGAGTTGCACTCCCAAGATTGATGCTCTTGTGGAGAAGTTTGGCGTTGCTGATGATGGACGTGGGGTTGATACCCCCATGTCCAAGGACTTCGTGGCTAGCAGCAGACCCGAGTCCTCAGATGGTATGTCACATGGGGCTGGTACCCCTCTGCCACCTGGTCATCGATACTGCGAGTTAATTGGATCGTTACTGTACATAGCCAATACGACCCGGCCTGACATTTCTCAGGCTGTTGGAGTGTTGTCAAGGTATAGAATGACACCCACTACCTCACACTGGAATGAGGCCATTCGAGTGCTGAAGTACTTGAGAGATACCAGAGAGTTAGCTCTTACTCTGGGTGGAAAGGGCCCTGAGCTAGAAGGCTATGTTGATGCCGACTATGCTGGGGACCTGGACCACAGGTATTCCACCACTGGCTATGTTCTATCAGTCTATGGTAGTGCCGTGGTTTGGGGAAGCAAGAAGCAGAGCTCAGTTGCTACCTCAACTGTGCAAGCTGAGTTTATGGCAGCTGGCCATATTGTGAAGGAAGCCAACTGGCTAAGGGGCTTCTTGGAAGAGATAGGGGCTGCACCTTGGAGGGTCAAAATTTTCTGTGACAACCAAGGATGCATTTCTAATTTACGGAACCCCCTGTATTCCAAATTCACAAAGCACGTTGCAGTAAGCTTCCACTACGCTAGGGAAGCTATGGCACTTGGGCAGGTAGATATCCTCTATGTGGAATCTGCACGCAATGTGGCTGACATTATGACCAAGCCACTTGCCAAGCCCGTGTTTGTTGGTCATCGTGATTCACTAGGTTTGAGAAGATACACTTAAAGCATGCAGGCAAGGGGAAGTGTTGAGTTCTGAACATTATTATTGAATGCCTTGTGCTTTAAGTGATCTTCATGTGTGCACTATTAGGATATGGGTCCATTGAGAACATAAGGTACCTTGAGACACGGCAGATTCTGGACGTTTTCGAACATAAGGTACAATCCTATCTAGATCACACGTTTGTCGGATGAACTCTTAAGGCTGCCCCACCGGAGTGAATACCAACTGGTTGTGAAAGATGCTGGGCATCACCAGATGCTAGTCTTGTCCGACAGTTGTGTGTGGCACTCAGCAGACAGTCGTACGGACTGTAGCTGGAGTAACTTCGTCTATTGACGACCTGTCTGCTTTGTACAGGTACGGTGCGGCAGTGTGTGTTGTATCATTGTTGCTATTGTGAGAGTGAACAAGCTTAGTGTACCCTGTAGTCACTCAAACAGATAAGGGACAGTGACTTCAGGGAGTATAGGCATGTACTTGAACGTAGCCGTCTAGAGCCTTATCTAGTGATTGCTTGATCGGTGCTTGTGTACAAGATAATGATGTAACGGAACTGGTTGTGAAAGATGCTGGGCATCACCAGATGCTAGTCTTGTCCGACAGTTGTGTGTGGCACTCAGCAGACAGTCGTACGGACTGTAGCTGGAGTAACTTCGTCTATTGACGACCTGTCTGCTTTGTACAGGGAAAGCCGATTGCCCATAACCTTTCACACTTTTGGGTTAACTAATGCTCCTGCCACTTTTCAATCTGTTATGAATACTATCCTGGCTCCCTTTCTGGATAGGTTTGTGTTGGTTTACCTGGATGACATCCTGATATATTCTAAGTCTGTTGAAGAACACATGGAGCACTTACGTATTATCCTGTCAGTGCTTAGGGAACATAAATTCTATTGTAAAAGATCTAAATGTGAGTTTGTTTCTAAGCAGGTGGAATACTTGGGACACTTGTTGACACCCCAAGGGATTATGGTGGATCCGAGGAAGGTTGCAGCCATCCGGGACTGGCCCACTCCCTTAAATGTGTCACAGTTGAGAGGTTTCTTAGGCTTGACTCAATACTATGATACATTTATAGATCACTTTGCAGATGTTGCATTTCCCCTTACTGAGCTATTGAAGAAGGATGTGCCATGGACTTGGGAGGGACCCCAAGCCCAAGCCTTCATTGCATTGAAGGATCTTGTGTCCTCTCCTCCATGTTTGTTAATGCCAGACTTAGACAAACCTTTTGTTGTGCATGTAGATGCCTCAAGCTTTGCTGTGGGTGCTGTTTTGCAGCAGGATCAAGGCCAGGGACTGCAGCCCGTCGCCTTCGAGTCCAGGAAACTCCAGCCCCCTGAGAGGAAGTTGGCCCCGTATGACAGAGAATTATTGGCTCTTGTTCATGCTTTGCTTAAATGGAAACATTTATTGCTGGGTGCTAAGTTTACTGTACTGTTGAATGAATTGGTCAATACTGTACTTAGTGACATCCCCTGTCACATGCCATCAACAGCAGTGTAAACTATAGCCGTTATAGCCCTTTATGAACGGTATAGATCATACTCGTACCTCAATGACATAACACGTGACTTGTACGATATGCGTTCTCAATAGACATTACGTATGGTAGTACTTTAGGATCCCTGCAGTCCGAGCCATCCCTGGGCAGCCCAGGAACGGCTCGGTACTTGTCCGAAGCATGTTGGTATCCTTGACCAACCTCTACTGTTGGAGAGTGCTGTGTGCTGTTCCTGGAAACGTTGTAGCGTGGACGGTTTTTCCCACAGGCTACGAAGTGACGCTGCCGTCGTGCCATCACTGCAGGTGTGTTTAGGATTCTCAAAGCCGTTCCAGATATGATTGTGCTCAAACATTCAGACCAGTTAGATATTACTGCTGTGTGCATTGATGAGAGTGCATGACGAGAGCGCACTGAATGTTTGACCTCATTGAGACTTATGTTGACGTCCACCGTTGTGGCGGTAAGATAGTTTCACTGTACAAACATCACAAAGAGACCTTGCTGAGTTACTGATGAACTATTATTGTATTCTAGTGACGTAAAGTAGACATCGCAAGGCCTCTTTGGTGCTGAACTCTGCTATCAGGCAAGGCGTAGTGTTACGTGGTCTTTAGCAAGAGTGAGAGCAGTTAAGATCATTTGTAAGACTTGTCCGAAGCATGTTGGTATCCTTGACCAACCTCTACTGTTGGAGAGTGCTGTGTGCTGTTCCTGGAAACGTTGTAGCGTGGACGGTTTTTCCCACAGGCTACGAAGTGACGCTGCCGTCGTGCCATCACTGCAGGTGACGCCGCAAGCAGAAATGCTTGAGGTTATGGGCCCACGCTTTCCAAGCTGAGCTTGCAGTGACGCACGACAGATTTCCAGGGAGAAAAGGGGTTTCGGACCCCGCTTCGAGACTGCGAGCTTCACTGACGAGTGAGGTCTGGCCGTTCAAACATATCGAGCTAGTCACGTAAAATTATTCCTTCTGTAGTGCTGGAAGGAATTGTTGTACAGTAGCAACTGGGCTGGGAAAGCAGAAGTACTTCTGGGACTGATCAACTCAGTGTCAGAGCTAGGAAGAAGTGCTTCCAGGGGAAGTCATTTAAGGCTTGGAGTGAAGAACTGGCTTGATCATGAAAACTAGAAGCAGACAAGTGATCATGAAAACGAGAAGTAAGCGCACTGCAACGGAGTCTGGATCAGCTGGGTCTGGCTCCTCCATCAGTGCATCACCCAGCCAGCCAGCAAACTCCACTGCGCAGAGTGGAGAGATGTGCATCGCAATGACGAAAACCGGTGGCGTCGTCACCACGAATGTCAAATGTCCAGTGACTCTGGACAGAGAGGGAGTGGAATTTCCACTCTGGGATCTGGCATATGTGGCAGCCTGTGGCCTCAAAAGGTGCAAGGCAGCCATTGAAGCTCCAATGCCAGACACAGAGGAGAATGCAGCAGCGCTCCTAATGCTGATTGAGAGCGTCCCCAAGGCGTGGGGTGCCAAGCTGGCTGCAATGCAAGTGGCAGCCAATGCCTACCAGTGGGTTCGAGAGCGTTTTACTGGAGGGGCAGACCAGGAGGTAACAGCACGCTGGCTGGAGCTCCTACACACCAGCATGGGAGAGACAGAAACGTTGGAGGACTACTACAACAGGAAGGTGGCACTCTTCCATGCACTCAAGCGAAATGGGCACTCCATCATGGAGAGAGAAGCCAAGCTGGCAATCATCAAGGGCCTGCCAGAGGAAGCGAAGGAGACTGGGATGTTCTCCTCATCTGCTGGGAAGGATCTGGAGGGACTGTGGGAGATCATCTCCACCACAGCCAAGGGACTGGGCTTCAACGACCAGGTCCCCAGAGTCACCCCTGTGGCCAGGGCAGCCATCACACCAGCCTACTCCACCACACCAGGGACTGCAAGCCCACAGGAGACCCAAGCTGGAGGCCAGGGGGCCAAGCTTCATCGACCAAGGTGGAGGGACGGGACCGGCGTGACAACAGGCGCTGCCGCTACTGCAACAAGCTAGGCCATTTTGAGAGGAACTGCCTCAAGAAGGAGGCGGACGAGAAGATGCAACAGAACCTGCAGCAAGTCATGGCTGCAATGGCCAATCTGCTTCCGCAATTCCAAAATCAAGCGTCGGCTGCAGTGGCTCGACCTCCGGAGGGCAGCGGGAACGGCAACAACTTTTTCCCCGGGGGATATCCACCACCCTCTGGTATGTCTGCCATGATTTCTCTGAATGTCTTAACACCAACACGCGTCATGCCAGAAGCGAGAAGTTTTCTGGTGGACAGTGGAGCCACCATCCACCTAGTCAATGATCTGTCCCTGCTACATTCCCCCACCCTGCACAGAAATCCCATTCCTTTGCATATGGCTACGTCAGATGCCACGGGACAGATAATTGCAACTGGTTCCCTGTGCTTGAGCAGTGCAGAACAGCAACCCCTGTGGCTTCACAATGTGCATTGTGTTCCTTCAGCTACAGCTAATCTGATTTCAGTGACAGCTGCTATACGTGATGGGGCTAGTTTTGTGACAGACAGTGTGGGAAGTTACACTGGTATGCGTGGCGCTCAAAACTGGTCTTGTTCAGTTGCACAGAGAAATGGCCTGTATTTCTTGCAGAAGGTCAGTCCAGTCAGAAACCCTGTCTCTGTGTTTGTTAACACAGCCAGAGCACCAGTCGCTCATGATTGCAGATTGAGAGCACTGTGGCACAGTAGACTGGGGCACCCAGGGGAGGTTAATATGAGGCGACTGCAGTCTGAAGATTTGGTCCTGGGCATCCCTGTATCTCTCTCCCCTTGCGCAAACTGTCACTCTTCGTGTGAAGCGTGCATTCAAGGAAAGCACAGTCGTCCCCCTTTTGGAACCAGTTCCAGAGCAGCCACTGAGCCCCTTGAGAGAATTCATTTGGACACAGTTGGCCCCATCTCCCCTACAGCTATTACTGGGGAGCGCTTCTTTGTCACGATTGTGGATGAGGCTACGCACTACGTCATAGCCCTGGCAGTAAAAACCAAGGATGCAATCAGCAGTGCAGTCAGAGACCTCCTGATTTTTTGGCAGAGGCAGTTGAACCGCTCTGTTAAGTGCATTCGTACTGACAGGGGGACAGAATTCCTCAACAGTACATTGAAGGGTTTCTGTACGCAGGAGGGAATTAAATTTGAGACCTCTGCAGCATACACGCCTCAGCAAAATGGCGTTGCTGAACGGATGAACCGAACAATCAAGGAGAAGGCCAGAACACTCATGTTGCATGCAGCTGCCAAACAGTCACTCTGGAAGGAAGCAGTGGAGACAGCCTGCATCCTGTACAATATGGGACCTGTGACTGGACGTGACAAGACGCCTTATGAAGCCTTCCATGGGGTAAAGCCCGATGTATCCCTGCTCAGGACTTTTGGCTGTCTAGCACATGTGCACATACCTGATCACCAAAGGGGAGTGTTTGAGTCTAAGACCTCCCCTGGTCTCTTCACAGGGTATTCCAGTGTGTCAAAGGCATATAGAATTTATATGGGAAACGGGATTTGGAAAGAAAGCAGAGATGTTACCTTTCTGGAGCACTTAAGGGGCGCAGACAGAGTGGGGCTTAGCACCATGTCTCCTGTGAGTCCAAATGCAGTCCAGCAGCCCTTTGCCTTGCCTTTTGTACAACAGGAGGGCCAGCAGTCCTTGGGTCAGTTGTCTTTTTGGGACTCAGATGATCCTGAGCCTCTCTGCAACCGAGAGGTCAACGTGCAGCAGTCCGGACCTGACTCCCCCTGTGCAACCACCCCCTGTGCAACTACCCCATGTGCAATCAACCCCTGTGAGAATTCTGAGACTACAAGTGTCAACGTGGACGGGGAGCCCACTTCCTCGGAGCTGAGCCATACGCAGTCCGGCCACAGCTGGTCCGTACTCGGACACATGGAGAACCTGGCGCGAGGAGGCGAGGAGACCAAGTCACACATGCAACGTTTGAATAATGTGCAAGAATGTGTTCGAATGGAAGTTGGGGCCATGGGTGTCCGAGGGCAAGACGGGCTGACCCGGCAGCAACGGTATGATCAGAGAGTAGCAGCACGTGAGACTGCAGCTGAGGTCACTGTGGAACATGATGGAGATGTGAGTGATGGAGAGAATAGGAGAATGTCAGAGGCCATTTGCCCAGGGGAAGCAACGGAAGCTCAGCCTAATGGACAGGACTTGGCCAGGCTGGAGGGCATGTCTGATCATGTAAGCGCTGAGAGTGAGGCAAGAGAGGTCAGTTTGGAGATTTCCAATCAGACACTTGATGGACAAAGGGAGTCTTCAGATGGCCAGGCTCTGCGTGCTTGTGAGGGACACACTGGGGAGTCACAGGTGTGTTGTGAGAGTACAAGCGTGGATGAGAGAGACACCACTGCAGGGTGTCGCACAGTGCCAGATTATGCTGCGCCTTTGAGTGATGAGTGCGTTTGGGACATGACGAGTGATGTAAGACCCAGATTGAGTGGAGCAGCATGTGAATCCTCCAAGGAGAGAAAGCTGCAGACACCTCCAGAGTGGGAGAGAGTCAGAGAGGTGTGTAACGCAGTAACCTCGAGCGAAAGAGTAGTGGAAGCACGTGCGTGTGAGCCTAGAGAGGATAGCCATGTTGTGCATGATCACAATCTGAATCCTGTAAAGGGTAAGATACCTGGGGTGAGGTGGTCCAAGGTGCCAATCCCTGGAAACCTCAGGGAGGCGCAAAGATCCCCTCAGTGGGAATTCTGGCGCCAGGCAATGCAAGAGGAGCAAGATTCTCTTGATGCGCACGAGGTGATGGAGTACGTTGAGAGACCCAGGGGACACAAGGTGATCCCTGTGCATTGGATCTTCTCTGTGAAGACTGATGCACATGGGAACGTGTTGAGATTTAAGGCTCGGCTTGTAGCCCAGGGCTGTAGACAGATTCCTGGAGTTGATGTAGATGAGGTCTTTGCACCTACCAGTAGCTATGGGTCCAGGAGGACTTTGCTAGCAACTGCTGCAGCAAAGAACATGGAAATTCACCAGGTGGATATAAAGACCGCCTTTTTGAATGGTGAATTAGAGGAGGAGGTGTATGTGACACAGCCTCCTGGATTTGATAATGGCAACCCCAACATTGTGTGCAGACTGCGTAAGGCCCTTTATGGCCTGAAGCAGGCTCCCAGGGCTTGGCACAAGACCCTGAATGAGAAGCTGCTGAGTATGGGATATGAAGTGTGTAAGAGCGATGCGGGAGTTTACATAAAGAGACACGAGGATGGGGAGCTGTCATACATGCTTGTGTATGTTGATGATCTTTTGATTGTGGCAATGGGTGCGGAAGAGATAGAATGGGTGAAAAAGGAGCTGTTGGCAAGCTTCAAGATTCATGACCTTGGTGAAGTCAAGGACTTCTTGGGCTGCCAGATCCTGAGAGATAGAGAGAATCGGTGCTTATCACTGAGCTGCGTGCCTAAGATTGATGCACTGTGTGAGAAGTTTGGGGTGAGTGCTGAGTCACGTACAGTCGATACTCCCATGAGTAAAGACTTTGTGATGTCTGGGATGCCGCAGGTTACAGTGGGTGAGACCAGCTTTGGGTCTGGGACTCCACTGCCTCCCAGGCATAGATATTGTGAGCTTGTTGGGTCTCTGTTGTATATTGCTAATACAACTCGACCTGATATAGCTCAGGCTGTGGGTGTTCTGTCCCGTTACCGGAACGCTCCCACCACTGCCCACATGAATGAGGGCTTGAGGGTATTGAGGTATCTTCAGTCTACTCGAGAGTGTGTCTTAGTGCTGGGAGGGAAAGGGCCTGTGTTAGAAGGTCATGTTGATGCAGATTATGCTGGCGATATTGACAGCAGGCATTCTACCTCGGGATATGTGCTATCAGTGTTTGGCAGTGCTGTGGTCTGGGGTAGTAAGAAGCAACACTCAGTTGCTACCTCCACTGTGGAGGCAGAATTCATGGCAACCAGTCTGGCTATTAAGGAGCTTAACTGGCTGCGTGGGTTCATGGAGGAAATCGGAACTCCTCCTTGGTCAGTGAAGCTATACTGTGACAATCAGGGGTGCATTGCTAACCTGAAAAACCCACTGTATAGCAAGTATACTAAGCACATTGCAGTGTGCTTCCACTTTGCACGTGAAGCTATTGCAAAGGGGCAGGTTACACTCTGCTATGTGGAGTCTGCAAGGAACAAGGCAGACATGCTGACAAAGCCTCTCGCTCGCCCTGCCTTCCAGATGCACAGGCGAGGGTTTGGACTTGTGAAGATGACATAGGTGACAGGGTGCTGTCAAGGGGAAGTGTTGAATGAATTGGTCAATACTGTACTTAGTGACATCCCCTGTCACATGCCATCAACAGCAGTGTAAACTATAGCCGTTATAGCCCTTTATGAACGGTATAGATCATACTCGTACCTCAATGACATAACACGTGACTTGTACGATATGCGTTCTCAATAGACATTACGTATGGTAGTACTTTAGGATCCCTGCAGTCCGAGCCATCCCTGGGCAGCCCAGGAACGGCTCGGTACTTGTCCGAAGCATGTTGGTATCCTTGACCAACCTCTACTGTTGGAGAGTGCTGTGTGCTGTTCCTGGAAACGTTGTAGCGTGGACGGTTTTTCCCACAGGCTACGAAGTGACGCTGCCGTCGTGCCATCACTGCAGGTGTGTTTAGGATTCTCAAAGCCGTTCCAGATATGATTGTGCTCAAACATTCAGACCAGTTAGATATTACTGCTGTGTGCATTGATGAGAGTGCATGACGAGAGCGCACTGAATGTTTGACCTCATTGAGACTTATGTTGACGTCCACCGTTGTGGCGGTAAGATAGTTTCACTGTACAAACATCACAAAGAGACCTTGCTGAGTTACTGATGAACTATTATTGTATTCTAGTGACGTAAAGTAGACATCGCAAGGCCTCTTTGGTGCTGAACTCTGCTATCAGGCAAGGCGTAGTGTTACGTGGTCTTTAGCAAGAGTGAGAGCAGTTAAGATCATTTGTAAGACTTGTCCGAAGCATGTTGGTATCCTTGACCAACCTCTACTGTTGGAGAGTGCTGTGTGCTGTTCCTGGAAACGTTGTAGCGTGGACGGTTTTTCCCACAGGCTACGAAGTGACGCTGCCGTCGTGCCATCACTGCAGGTGACGCCGCAAGCAGAAATGCTTGATGTACACACTGATCAGCAGGCTTTAAAGTACTTACTGACTGCTCCTGTTAGGACTAGTAGGCAGGAACGTTGGCTCACTGAGATTATGAGGTTTATGCCTGATATAAAGTATGTTAAAGGCACTGATAATGTGGTCGTAGATGCTTTGTCTAGGCGTGTTGACCTTGCAGTGATGCATGTCTCCTCTGTTGCTGTCTCTTCTCTCCTACAAGAGATTGCCTTGCTTTGTGTTTCTGATCCCACAGTTGCTACACTTGTGGATGAAGGTGTTTTGGTATTGAGGGACTCTGTACCTTATTCTGTGCAGTCAGGGAAGGTCTATGTACCTGATGCATTGAGAGAGAAGGTGTTGAGAGAGTGCCATACCACACCCTTTTCTGGCCATCTTGGTATTAACAAGATGTATGAGCTAGTGTGCAGGGAGTTTTGGTGGCCACGTCTCAGCTCATCAGTCAGGGACTTTTGCAGGTCTTGTGACACCTGCCAGCGCACTAAAGGGACGGGAGCCGTACCTTATGGTTTGCTTCAGCCACTGCCCATTCCAGATGGACCTTGGCAGAGCGTTTCCCTTGATTTAGTGACTAATTTACCTGTCTGTTGTGGGTTTGACTCTATTGTGGTATTTGTGGATAGGTTTTCTAAGTTGTGTGTCTTGGCTGCATGCACTAAAACCATCACTGCACCTCAACTTGCACAACTGTTTGTTGACAGGGTCTTTGTGAGATTTGGAATGCCTACCTCCATTGTGAGTGATAGAGATCCGAGGTTCACTAGCCATTTTTGGAAGGCCTTTGTTAAGTTATTGGGTACTGAGATTGCTATGTCTACTGCTTACCACCCTCAGACAGACGGGCAGACAGAGAGAATGAATCGGACCATGGAAGACATGTTAAGAGGGTTTGTGGGGCAGAGACATGATGACTGGTGCAAGTATTTAAGCATGGTGGAGTTTGCTTACAATAACTCTCTCCAGGCTTCCACACTGCAGACACCCTTCTTCCTGAATCACGGGCGCCATCCCCTTACTCCCTTGTCTTCTGCTGTTCCTTCACGTTCTGCAAATCCTGCTGTGTCTGAGTGGGTTGAGGGGCTGCAGACTGCCTTGAAAAGTGCCAAGTCTAATCTTGCCTCTGCACAGCAACGGCAGAAGTCTTATGCAGATAGAAAGAGACGAGACCACCCTTTCAAGGTGGGGGACCAGGTGTTGCTGGCTGCAAGGAAGAACCAGCTTTCACCTGGGCTCTCGTCAAAACTATCAGCTAAGTATTTTGGGCCCTTTACTATTGCTGCAGCAGTTGGTACTCGTGCTTTTAGACTTATCTTGCCTGAGACTGTGAACATTCATCCTGTGTTTCATGTTTCCCAGCTGAAACCTTATGTGTCTTCATTTGTACCTGTGACTGTTACTTCACCACCTCCTTTGTATGCAGATAAGCGTGGCGGCGTTTATGAAGTTGAGGCCATCATTGCTAAAAAGAGAGTTGGAAAGTCTTGGCGGTACTTGGTCAAATGGATGGGCTATGATGAGACTGAGAACACTTGGGAGCCCCTTGCCCATGTTCGCCACTTGGCAGACGACGTGGCAGCTGCCCCAGTCCTTTCTTAAGTCCCACTTGCGGGCATCCCTTGTTGAGCCGCTTGCAGCCTTGAGACTTTCCCAGCCATTTGCGGCTGATGACCCTTGGACTTCGCCAACCAGCTTGGATCTGAGAGGGAGGGAGGGTGGAAGGGTCTGGGAGGGAGAGGGATCATGAATTGGGACTTGCATGCATGTCTCTTGTTCATATGCTTTGCATGGGTTATGTTTCCTTGACCCACGGCTCCATTTTGTGATGCACTTGCTGTGGCAGTGTAGCTACAAATTGTAGTTCCGTGTCTGCATGACTTCCTTTAGTATCTTACCCATGAGATACACTATGTGGTAGTTAGCTGTGTATGGCTTGCTGCTCTAGACAATATGCCTTATGCCTGTGCTGGAAAGCCACCTCAAGCGAAGGTTACACTGCAGTGCAGGGTAACTGGACCTAAGGTTTGAACAAGTGCTAGTCTAATGACTCAACCTAATTGTTTCATCACCGGTGTGAGTGCTGTCTAGAGAGTTCGTCCCCTAAGTTAGAGGATCCGCCTTGCAGACGATAGTCCTTAGAATGTTAAGGTATTCGAGCATTTGAAATATTCTGGGCTTGGCGTATCCTGCATGGTGGCGGCACGGAGGGTGTTAGACGATGTCCTCCTACTTGTGCGTTGTTAAGTAGGCACGGACATATACAAGTCAAGGACTGGTTAGCAACTGATTGATAGACACCCGGAGTGCCACTATAGTTCCAACCAAGTGTTACAATATCTCTCATCTCTCCTAACAAGGTGACGCAGTTCAAACACGCCTAACCTGCTCTCACCCAGGTCGTGTTCATTACTTTGTCCGATGAGCTAAACTCAACTCTATATGTCTAACATGTTCTAACAATGTTCATCTGAGTGCTAAATCCAGGAATACAATAAGGATTAAGTCACCTGCATGGTGGCGGCACGGAGGGTGTTAGACGATGTCCTCCTACTTGTGCGTTGTTAAGTAGGCACGGACATATACAAGTCAAGGACTGGTTAGCAACTGATTGATAGACACCCGGAGTGCCACTATAGTTCCAACCAAGTGCCTTCCCTATCCGTGCTTGCCCCATATGCCTCCTTTCTACAAACGTGTCTGTAACTTGCGTTATGATAGTCTTCGTTCAAATGCATGTATTGCCTGGCAGAACTCAGGGTTCTGCCTCTCTTTCCTAATTGGTATTGTCTTCATACGGAGACTTGCCATTATTACTCCTCTGAGGGAAAGGCATAAAATTAATTAACACAACACTTCCCCTTGCCTTTACCTCACAGAAACTTGGCCAGTCCCAGTGAGTTACGATGTCCCAGAAACACTTGTCTAACTAGTGGTTTGGTAAAAATGTCAGCCACATTTCTAGCAGATTGAATGTACTTGAATTCAACCTGCCCCTTTGCAATAGCTTCACGTGCGAAATGACAGCTAATTGCAATATGCTTTGTGTGTTTGGAGTACACCGGATTCCTCAGGTGGTTTATACACCCTTGGTTGTCACAATGAATCTTCACTATCCACGGTAACACTCCAATTTCCTCCAGGAAACCTCTCAGCCAATTTGCTTCCTTCACAACAGCACTTGCTGCCATGAATTCAGCCTCCACTGTTGAAGTGGCAACAGCAGATTGCTTTTTACTTCCCCACACTACTGCTCCTCCAAACACAGTGAGGACAAAGCCAGTGGTAGAGAAGCGATGATCCTGATCACCTCCATAGTCGGCATCCACATAGCCTTCTAGCTCTATCTCCCCCCCTCCGAGAGTTAGAACCAAATCTCGGGTTCCTTTCAGATACTTCAACACACGGATGGCTTCATTCCAATGTGCTGTGGTGGGAGATATGCGATAACGAGACAATACACCTACTGCCTGAGCTATATCGGGACGTGTGGTGTTGGCTATATACAGAAGAGACCCTACTAACTCACAGTAACGGTGACCTGGAGGTAGTGGACTGCCAGCACCAATGCTGTCGCTCCCATCTCTCGGTGCAGGCCTTTGGGACATTACGAAATCTTTTGTCATGGGAGTATCAGGTCCCACTGACTCAAGATCCAAGCCAAATTTCTCTACAAGTGCATCGATTTTAGGGATGCAACTCAGGGTGATCAGCCCTTTATCTCTATCTCTCATCACTTGACATCCCAAGAAATCCTTCACTTCCCCAAGATCATGGATGGTGAATTCTTTCTTGAGAAGTCCCTTCACTCTCTCGATTTCTGACATGCCCTTGGAAACTATCAGAAGATCATCAACATAGATCAGCACATAGGACTTTCCTCCATCAGTAGAGCATCTCACATACACTCCCGCATCACTCTTGCACACCTCATACCCCATGACTTCAAGTTTGTCATTCAGGGTTTTGTGCCAGGCACGTGGAGCCTGCTTCAGGCCATACAACGCCTTTCTCAATCGGCACACAATATTCTTATCACCATTCTCAAAGCCAGGAGGTTGCGTTACATATACTTCCTCCTCGAGCTCACCATTCAGAAAGGCGGTCTTAACGTCCACCTGATGAATTTCACAGCCCTCTCTTGCAGCAACAGCAAGCAGAGCTCTTCTAGCTCCATAGCTACTAGTAGGAGCAAAGACCTCCATCACATCCACTCCAGGGATTTGTCTGCATCCCTGTGCCACTAATCTGGCCTTGAATCTCACAACATTGCCATGTGCATCCATTTTCACTGAAAATATCCAGTGAACTGGAATAACCTTATGTCCACGAGGTCTCGGAACATACTCCATGACCTCATGAGTATCTAGAGAATTTTGCTCTTCCTGCATAGCTGCCTTCCAGTATTCCCACTGGGGAGACATCTGTGCTTCTCTCAAATTAGAGGGAACGTGAATTTTCCCAAATCTGACACCTGTGTGCTTTTCCTCTGAATTGCCTGATTTTCTCTCACTTTGTCCAGAACCCACTACTCTTCCACTGACACTCGCTGAGTTACACATCACAGGCTCTCCAGTAGAAGTAGAATGCTCTCTCATAGCACGCTCTCGCTTGGACTCACACTTGGCTTTGCACAAGTTACTCTGCTCATCCCTCACATCATCCTCCCATGCACAGGTACCTCTCGGACAGTCTTTGTAATTTGGAATCCCTTCACATTGTCCAGACTTCCGATTCACCTCCTCAGACACACTCTGACATGCCTGCAAGAGTTCAGACTCTTCAGGTCTCTCACAAGCAACATCGGGATATGGCAGAGTGTCTGCATACTTCCCCTGATTTATGTGATCCACATGCCTCTCAGACCGACTGCATGTCACTGTTGGGAGTGACCTCACATCTCTGACATCACTCTCCCAGGCACAGGTACCTCTCAGTGAGCACTTGTAATTTGGTCTGTCTCCACAATGTCTGTGCTCCTGATTCACCTCCTCCTCTCGTCCCTTACATGGAGTCAAGGATGCAGATCCTGTCTCCCGCTCACAATCATGTTTGGCTGGTGCAGAGAAAGCATATGATGCTTCCTCTGACCGGTGGCTGCCACCACAGTCCCGTCCAGGAGTGCTCTGACTGGACGGGTTGCCAGAAGAACTCTGCATGGTCACATCTCTTACATTTCTCTCAGTCACTGAACAAGACCCACCCATACTGCTCAGCTCCCCGGGACCATTTGCAGCTTTGCATGTAGCTGCCCCCCTCACTGCACTCACATGCAATTCATGCCCCTCATGTGAATCACCCTCTAGCTGCACTTCCCCTGGTCCCTGTGACAGAGAGTCACATTCAGTCAACCCCTCTCGCTCTCTGCTCTCTCCCTTCTCCTGTGGCAGCAGGAGGTCTTTGGCGGCAGTGCGTTGTTCGTGTCGTTGAGCCCGGGTCAGGCCATCCAATTGGTGGTTGCGGCAATCAGACCTAGTTGGTCTGAGGACCTCCTGGGCTCGCTCCATCTGCGGTCGAAGGTGGGAGTCCTGTCTCACTCCTCTGGCTAAGTCCTGTACTGCCTCCAGGGTTTGATCCATCTCCACTGGGTCACACAGTCTTCTGGATTCAGGCTCGGGCTCAGCCTCACTGGGGGGTCCTGTGATAGGCTGTGTGGGGAGGTTGCTGGAGGCTGGCAGGTACTCAGGCTCACTGTGTGGGTCATCAAGATCTGTCTCAAGGCTGATGTTGGTTGTGCCAGGGGAGGTGCCGGGAAAGACTGGGGGAGTGTCACTTGCAGAGGGCTCAGGACACAGAAACTCTGTAGACTGTGTTGAGGAAACGCTCATGCCAACCCGAGAGGCTCCCCTGAGGTGCTCCACGAAAACCACATCTCTGCTCTCCTTCCAGATACCCCCTCCCACATAGATCCGATAGGCTTTGGAGGAGGCTGAGTAACCAGTAAGCATCCCTGGCACAGTTTTAGGGGAAAACACAGAGCGCTGGACATCAGGAATGTGCACAAAGGCCAAGCAACCCCAGGTACGCAGTGGGGTTACATTTGGTTTGTAGCCAAAAAATAATTCTGATGGCGTGCGGTCCCTCCCGGTACTGGGACCCATGTTCAGTAGGGTGCATGCAGTTTCCAGGGCCTCCTTCCACAACGTTGGACTGGCAGCTGCAAAAGCCAGAAGAGTCCTGGTACGTTCCTTGAGGGTGCGATTGGCTCTTTCAGCCGCTCCATTCTGTTGCGGGGTGTAAGGAGCTGAGGTCTCCAATTTAGGCCCCTGGGATGCACAAAATTCTTTGAACGTGGCATTCAGAAATTCAGTTCCACGGTCACACCGGACACACTTCACTTTGGTTTTCTTCTGGGTCTGCCAGTATAGAATGAGGTCCCTCACAGCAGCACTGATGGCATCTTTGGACTTCACAGGCAGGACCGCCTTTAACTGAGATGACTCATCCAAAGCAGTCACCCAGTAACGTTCACCAGTTACTGCAGCAGGAAAAATGGGGCCCACAGTGTCAATATGTACTCTGTCAAGTGGTTCAACAGCTGGTCTACTGCTTATTCCAAATGGAGGCCGAGACGTCTTTCCCTCAATACATGCTTCACAGTAGACTGGACAATTGGAGCAGGGACATAGGGATGTATCAAGTCCCGAGACCAGGTCCTCATTGGTTAGGCGCTGCATCCATGTTTCACCTGGATGTCCCATTCTGCTATGCCAGAGGTATCGTCTGGCACAGTTGTGTGAGTTTTGGGTGGGGGTTTTGGACTTCACAGCAGCTGAAATTCTTCTGTGGTTAACACTGGGACTCAGAGCTACAACTTGATGAATATAAAATAGCCCTTTCTCTGCACTGATCCGAGACCTCCAGCTGTTTGGACCACAGACTTCAGTGAACGCTCCAACATCATCTGTGCGAAAGACTGCCCCATCCCGCAATGCTGCAGATACTGACAGTATGTTTGAGGTTGCAGAAGGAACACACTGAACATGATGTATCCACAGGGGAACTCCCACTCGACTGAGGATGCAGACAGAGCCTGATGCTACAATTCCTCCAGTGGCATCTGAAGTGGCCAGATGTAATGGGATGGGTTTGGCATGCACAGTTGGATTATGTAGTAGGGTCACATCATTCACCAGATGTACAGATGCTCCACTGTCAACCAGCCAGGATTGCAGAGACGAATTTCTGACAGGAGTCTTCAGGATGTTGAGGGAAATTATGTATGGCATACCTCCAGGTGGTGGAGGTGGGGGAGCTGGGGGTTGGAACCATGCCGGAAAGGCATCCAGTCCAGGGTGCGCCAGCTGGGCTGCAGGAGGGTGTGGGCCACCCATATGTGGAGGTCCCTGTGGCCACATTCCCTGCAATTGTTGGACCGCTGCCACTACGTTCCGTTGGGTCTCCTCGTCCCGCTTCCTCTTTCGACAGTCCCTCCAGTAATGCCCCTTCTTATTGCAGTAGTTGCAGATGCCCTTAGTCTCGGACTTGGCCTCAGAGACAGTTGGTTGGGCCTGCTGATGGACTGCACTGGCAGCTGGTGGGGTATTGGCTCCACTGGAGCCTTGTCCAAGAGCCAAAACCCTTGGTTGGCGAGGAGCATATTCATCAAAACCCACTGCAGCTGCTGTGTTGCGCAGAAGTCCAGCCAGCTTCTCCAGGGGTTGTGCTGCAGCAGTTGTGATCATTCCTGGCTCTTTAGCTGCATCAGGCAAGCCCTGCACAATCTGGGTTGCAACGTGTGCATCCAGTAGAGCATGGTTGTTCCTGTCAAGGCATGCCTTCAGGTTGATCATTCTGTTGACATATTGCGAAATCGTCTCGTCATGTTTCATTCCCTGGCTCATTTCTTGGAGCCAATCTGCATTGGCCTCGATATTATATCCACCAATAAACTTTCTGCAGATGAACTCATATGCATCATAAGCAGAGGGCAGATTAGACAGAGGTCCCAGCCATTCCTCTGGGACTGACTCATAAATCAGTAACATTGCGGCTGCGTCATGTGCTGTACCAGGCATAGCCTCCAGGATGGCAGGCAAAGACCCTTTTGACTCATTTGCTGCCAAAAATGCATTCTTCCAAACAATAATATTTGTCCCCCGTTCCTTCAGTTTTATGTGTACCTTGACATTTGTTGGGATAATCTTGGGCAGCTCATCTCCGCTGCCTCTTGAGGTGCTGGGAGTACACGGTTCTCTGATGGGTGTGGATGAGGCTGGTTCACTGCTTGACGTTGATGCTCCACTAGCTGATGATCCTTTCTTCTTGGAAGTCATAATTCCCCAGTTGTCTTATAACTCCATTACTCGCAAGGTAGCAGCAAGATCTTACTTCTGAACCAGGTGGGTTGAGCTAACGGACAGCCAACGTGAAGGTGAAAGATGTAGTCTTTGACGATAAAGGCTCTCTCGTCAGGATTGCGGTCTCCACGTTGTCCTCCTTCTCTGATTAGTTCGTTGTATGACGGAGGTCCTGATCTCAAGCGCGCTGGAACGTTGAGGTTGGTGGTCTTCCTGGCTGTTTGCTTTGTCCGCTTCTTCGCCATTCACAGTCTAGTGAGCTCCGATTTAGGCGCCACCCACTCTCAGCATCCGAGCCCGTGGGCCCATAACCTGAAATATTCTGGGCTTGGCGTATCCTGCATGGTGGCGGCACGGAGGGTGTTAGACGATGTCCTCCTACTTGTGCGTTGTTAAGTAGGCACGGACATATACAAGTCAAGGACTGGTTAGCAACTGATTGATAGACACCCGGAGTGCCACTATAGTTCCAACCAAGTGTTACAATATCTCTCATCTCTCCTAACAAGGTGACGCAGTTCAAACACGCCTAACCTGCTCTCACCCAGGTCGTGTTCATTACTTTGTCCGATGAGCTAAACTCAACTCTATATGTCTAACATGTTCTAACAATGTTCATCTGAGTGCTAAATCCAGGAATACAATAAGGATTAAGTCACCTGCATGGTGGCGGCACGGAGGGTGTTAGACGATGTCCTCCTACTTGTGCGTTGTTAAGTAGGCACGGACATATACAAGTCAAGGACTGGTTAGCAACTGATTGATAGACACCCGGAGTGCCACTATAGTTCCAACCAAGTGCCTTCCCTATCCGTGCTTGCCCCATATGCCTCCTTTCTACAAACGTGTCTGTAACTTGCGTTATGATAGTCTTCGTTCAAATGCATGTATTGCCTGGCAGAACTCAGGGTTCTGCCTCTCTTTCCTAATTGGTATTGTCTTCATACGGAGACTTGCCATTATTACTCCTCTGAGGGAAAGGCATAAAATTAATTAACACAACAGCATTGAGCAGATGAGTCCCTCGTCTGTGTCGTGCTAAATTGCTTTGTGGACTTCATCCTCTGACTTGCTGGTTTGGTAACTATAGGAGGTGTGATTATCTATAGTTGCAGTAAGCAGGTTCGTGATACCCCTGTCTTACGTTTGTGGCCCATTGCCATAAACACCATCTCATAGCTTATGCCAAGGGGAGGGCATGTAGCATTTCCTAGGGTATAATGCTCTAGTATGGTCCTTGGCATTGCTCTATGATTTGCCATGTGATCTAGATTCACGGTACAACCTCGCTCAGGTACTCGCTCGGTTGCCGACTATACGTCCGTGGCAGTACGGTGTACATCCGACCCTGGATGGGATTGAGGGCGAACCTGTGAATCAATCATGTAACACTCTTTCCAAGCACACCACAAATTGTCTGATTCCTAAACCTCTTCCGCTAAGCTATACTACACCTAGATAGTTGACTCGAGTGGCCACATGGGCGCCTGGGCATGGACACGTGCAAATCCGTGAAAAGTTTTAGTGTACTCGGGAATTCGAATGAAACAGAAATTACAAAATGATAGAAATAAGATTATATACTCTCACATACTCGGAGGGTCAGAAGAGAGAAAGGGAAGCTGCGTCAGTTGATCATACCGCCGTGGAAGGAGGAAATGCCTATTTTTGGTTCTGTTTAAATACCGATTTTCAGATTCCATGTGTAGCATTTCCTAGGGTATAATGCTCTAGTATGGTCCTTGGCATTGCTCTTTGACTTGCCATGTGATCTGGATTCGCAGTACAACCTCGCTCAAGTAGTTCGCTCGGTTGCCCGACTACGCGTCTGTGGCAGTACAGTATAATTCAATCCACCCTGGGTTTAAGAGTACGCTTGCGAATCAATCATGTAACTCTCTTTCTTTGCACACCACGAACGTCTCACTGTCTCATAAAAACCTCTTCCGCTTAGTTAACGCTACAGTGGTATCGGCGACAAGGATTAGTTCCTTGTCGTTCGTTCGTGGTGCGTTTCTTTTCCTTTCGGATTGTGATGTCTCGGCATCCTCGTTCGGGTTCAAGGGCTCGTGCACCTAGTCCTGGCATCGCAGAGCCAGATCCATCCATAGATCTTCTTGCTTATGCATATGTAGATCGTTCATGGGTAGATCCTCGTTGTATGCTTAGGCGTTTGGTAGATATCGGTGCCCTGCTCGAAGGAGCCGTTGCATTAGGATCTAGTGTTCCGTCGCATTCCCCTCCAGTTGATACCACTCAGAGCATTTCAGAGGGACTTGAGATGTTAATTCAGTGCTCTCTGGCGCAACCTGCACCTGTGGTCGTGCCGCAGCCCATACCAACGGCAACTCCGGCATCGGCTACAGCCTCGTCAGGTTCAGGGAAGCCCTCGCTCAAGTTGCCAGACCCATCTGTATTCGAGGGAGATCCAATGAAGTTGGATCCTTGGCTTATGCAGACTGAAATGTTTTTGGGGACCTACGATGTAGGCTTGGCATCCGCTCGGTCCGTGGAGGTGGCTACGACGTTCTTCCGTTGCTTCCAATTACACCTTAAGTTGAGGAAGTACTTTCAAAAATCAAATACAACTTGATTTGTTGGACTTCTTTGGTATTACAGCAGTGTGAGGCCTGTTTTAGATGTCTGCCAACTGTTCAGTGACCCAGTATGGGATCCCTGTTTTGTATGGGCTTGGTAATCTGCAGGATTTCTTTCACAGTTGTTGCCATTCTTTCATGTCCCATATTGTGGATGGGCATGGTTTGTGTAGAGAGTTTCAGACATCCCCCCATGCCAGTGACTTGATCAATCCTGTGTGCATGTATAAGAGAGATGCAGCTCCTCACCTTCTTTCTAGTGATGCTCATGTTGTCTTGTTTGTTGATGGTAGTAACAGGGAGTGTACTGTTAGCCAGCTTGTGTCACAGCTACTGCCAGGTACTAGATTGACTGTGCTCTCTTGCTGAGCCACTGTGAACAGGTGCTGGAAGGGACTACACAACAACAGTCTCATGATGTATTGCTCTCGGCTTCTGTTTTGGATGCACTGGGTCTTACTTCCACATTTAAGAGCTCACCCCACTGCAGTTCCCATACAGGCTTGCCCTTATATCGTTGCCTGGTACAGACTGGTTGTCTCAGTGTGAAGGAGAAACCCCTGCCCGCAACTTCTTTTGACTCTTTTGTTCAGCTTGACAGTAGACACATTGTGAATGGTCTTGATCTTTCCTCCACTTGCATAGAGTTTGAGGGAATTCTTGCTAGTAGACCTGTCAGGATTTTGTTGGACAGTGGAGCCTCTGCAAATTTTATTGATGATAAACTTGTGCAGGAGCTTGCCCTTCCCACTGTGCCTTTGAGTTCACATGTTACTGTGAGAGTGGCTGATGGTAGGACATCTGTGGTAGGACATAGTGTGTCAACTGACCTGACTGTTGGGACCTTGGGTTTTGGAGTCACCTGCCTCCCTACTGAGTTGACCTACTATGATCTTGTCTTGGGCAAACCTTGGTTAACTGCTTTTAACCCAATTGTGAATTGGAAATTGAATGCTGTGTCTTTGGTTCATGCTAATAAAACACATGTACTTTTGGGGTGTCAGAGGTCAGGCATGCCTGGGTATGTGATCTCATCCATGGAAGTGGAAGAGATGGTGAAGTTGGGTGAATCAGTGTACATTATTCAACTGAATGCAGTGACTGACAATGTTTCAGATACTGATGCATACAATGTGCCAGAGTTGGAGCAGCTTTTGCAGGAATTTAAGGATGTACTGTCTGGACTTCCTGAAGGCCTCCCTCCTTCTCGTGCTGGAGACCACCACATCAGATTGGAGCCGGACGCAACTCCTCCAGCCTCCCGCATATATCCACTGTCTGGAGCCCAGCTTGCTGAGCTACGTGCACAGTTGCAGGAGCTCCTTGAGAGGGGGTTCATCCGCCCATCGACATCACCATTTGGTGCACCCATCTTATTTGTTCCCAAAAAGGGTGGTGGATGGCGTTTATGCATTGACTACAGGGCCTTGAATAGGATTACTGCTAGGAACCAACACCCATTGCCTAGGATTGATGAGATGTTCGAGCAATTGCATGGAAGTTTTGTATTTTCTAAGCTAGACCTTGCCTCTGGATATCATCAGATACGTATGCATGAGGACAGCATAGAAAAGATTGCTTTTAAAACCCGTTATGGTCATTATGAGTTCACTGTTATGCCTTTTGGGTTAACCAATGCACTTGCCACCTTTCAGTCTGTGATGAACTCTATCTTGTCTCCCTTCCTTGATAGATTTGTGCTGGTGTACCTAGACGATATCCTCATATATTCTAAATCTGTTGCAGAGCATATGGAGCATTTGAGGACAGTCTTGTCAGTGCTCAGGGAACATAAATTTTATTGCAAAAGGTCTAAGTGTGATTTTGTTGCTAAGCAGGTGGAATACCTTGGACACCTGTTGACACCTCATGGGATTATGGTGGATCCTAGGAAGGTTGCAGCCATTCAGGATTGGCCCACTCCTTTGAATGTGTCACAGTTGAGAGGGTTTCTAGGTCTTACTCAATATTATGATACTTTTATGGACCATTTTGAAGATGTTGCCTATCCTCTTACTGAGTTGCTCAAAAAGGATGTGCCTTGGACCTGGGAGGGACCCCAGAGGGAAGCCTTTGTAGCACTGAAAGATCTTGTTTCTACTCCTCCTTGCCTTTTGATGCCTGATTTAGATAAACCTTTTGTTGTGCATGTAGATGCCTCAGGTTTTGCTGTTGGTGCTGTGTTGCAGCAGGATCAAGGAAAGGGACTGCAGCCCGTTGCCTTCGAGTCCAGGAAACTCCAACCCCCTGAGAGGAAGTTAGCACCATATGACAGAGAGTTGCTTGCTCTTGTTCATGCCTTGCTTAAATGGAAGCATTTGTTGCTGGGTGCTAAGTTTACTGTACACACTGACCAGCAAGCACTTGAGTATTTATTGAGTGCTCCTGTTAGGACTAGTAGGCAGAAAGATGGCTTACTGAAATCATGAGATTCATGCCTGATATTAAATATGTGAAGGGCACTGACAATGTTGTTGCAGATGCTTTGTCTAGGCGTGTTGATTTGGCAGTAATGCATGTCTCCTCTGTTTCTGTCTCGTCCCTCCTACCAGAAATTGCTTTGCTGTGTGTTTCTGATCCCACAGTTGCTAAACTTGTGGAAGAAGGTGTTTTGGTGATGAGAGACACTGTACCTTATTCGGTGCAGTCAGGTAGAGTGTATGTCCCTGATGCATTGCGAGAGAAGGTAGTGAAAGAGTGTCATGCCACCCCCTTTTCTGGCCATCTTGGGATTAACAAGATGTATGAATTAGTGTGCAGGGAATTTTGGTGGCCACGTCTCAGCTCATCAGTCAGGGACTTTTGCAGGTCTTGTGACACCTGCCAGCGCACTAAAGGGACTGGAGCCGTACCTTATGGTTTGCTTCAGCCACTGCCCATTCCATATGGACCTTGGCAGAGCGTTTCCCTTGATTTAGTGACTGATTTACCTGTCTGCTGTGGTTTTGACTCTATTGTGGTATTTGTTGATAGGTTTTTTAAGTTGTGTGTCTTGGCTGCATGCACTAAAACCATCACTGCACCTCAACTTGCACAACTGTTTGTTGACAGGGTCTTTGTGAGATTTGGAATGCCTACCTCCATTGTGAGTGATAGAGATCCAAGGTTCACTAGCCATTTTTGGAAGGCCTTTGTGAAAATATTGGGTACTGAGATTGCTATGTCTACTGCTTACCACCCTCAAACGGATGGGCAGACTGAGAGAATGAACAGGACCATGGAAGACATGCTGAGAGGGTTTGTGGGTCCCAGGCAGGATGACTGGTGCAAGTATTTGAGTATGGTGGAGTTTGCATATAATAACTCACTTCAGGCTTCAACACTGCAGACACCCTTCTTCCTGAATCATGGGCGCCATCCCCTTACTCCCTTGTCTTCTGCTGTTCCCTCACATTCTGTGAATCGTGCCGTTTCTAAATGGGTTGAGGCGCTGCAGACTGCCTTAAAGAGTGCCAAATCTAACCTTGCCTCTGCACAGCAACGGCAGAAATCTTATGCAGATAGAAAAAGACGAGACCACCCTTTCAAGGTGGGGGACCAGGTGTTGTTGGCTGCAAGGAAAAACCAGCTTTCACCTGGGCTCTCGTCAAAGTTATCAGCTGAGTATTTTGGGCCCTTTACTATTGCTGCAGCAGTTGGTTCTCGAGCTTTTAGACTCGTCTTGCCTGAGACTGTAAATATTCATCCTGTGTTTCATGTTTCCCAGCTGAAGCCTTATGTGTCTTCATCTGTACCAGTTACTGTTACTTCACCACCTCCTTTGTATGCAGACAAGCGTGGCGGCGTTTATGAAGTGGAGGCCATCATAGCTAAGAAGAAAGTTGGAAAGTCTTGGCGCTACTTAGTCAAATGGAAAGGCTACGATGAGACTGAGAATACTTGGGAGCCTCTTGCCCATGTTCGCCATCTGGCTGATGACGTGGCAGCTGCCCCAGTCCTTTCTTAAGTCCCACTTGCGGGCATCCCTTGATTAAGCCATTTGCGGCTTGAGACTTTTCCAGCCACTTGCGGCTGATGACCCTTGGAGCTTCAACACCAGCCAGCTTGGATCTGGGAGGGAGGGAGGGAGGGTGGAAGGGTCTGGGAGGGGGATTCGTGAATTGGGACTTGCATGCATGTCTCTTGGTTAATTGTTTTGCATGGGTTATGTTTCCTGACCCACGGCTCCATTTTGTGATGCACTTGCTGTGGCAGTGTAGCTGCAAATTGTAGTTCCGTGCATGAGTAACTTGCTTTGGTATTGTAACGTTCCGAGTGCGAAGGGTCCGTTAGGGAGCCGATCGGCATCGAGCCGATAGCGCGTGATCGGAGAGCGGGGTACGATGACCTCATTACGTAATCTGGCCAGCTTGGCTGGCGGGGTGCTATCAGACGGGTCGCACCTGTGTGAGGTCATTCTCACACGAACTTGAGACAAGCAAGATACTACATTTGGTATCGGCGAGAATTCTAAAACCTGGGGTTTTCGATTTCTCGTGTATCTTGTGTGTTTTACGGACCTGGGGTCCGTGGTCGTAAACCTGGGGTTTGCGATGGCACTCCGGACACTTGTCGAAGTGCCGCAGGGGTTGCGAAATACATTTGTAACCGTGCCTCCTACGAGGAGGTGTGCTATTGGGACGGTTTGGGACGACTCGTGGCCCACTTGGGCCAGGAAAAATCCCCGAGTCCCGGACCTTTCGAACGGCTTGAGCTACGAAAATTGTCGCGCTTTCACGAAACAGAAGCTCGTGGAGATCCAAGCACTTCCTAGTGCCGAGATCGCTACGCAGCAACTGGTTCGTGAAATCGGTGATTATTTCGAGAAGCTTGAGCCGGTCGAGGTTCACTTAGCGAAGCTGTCGACGCAGCTGCACCTCCAGGTAACTGGAGAGGGCGGCTTTAAGCCGGGTTTCGACTCGGTGGCGCATTTTGCCGAAATGCAGAGGCTCGCGACGGCGAAACTGGAATACGAAACGAGAGTTTGGCAGTTGTACTTCATCGCTGCCGAGCTCGATACGGATTCTTCCGTGGGTCGTACGGAGGATCGCGTGGATATGTTGGAGGCCGAAGTTGCGGTGCTGACTCAACGCGTTGCAGGTGGGCACCCCACTTCTGGTCCTTCCGTTGACGTGTTGAATTCAGAATTCAATGCGAAGAGAACAACTGAACCTTCACGTGGGCCCTTTCGGCGCCCACCGGCTCCGTTGTTTAATGGGGAAAAGGAGGGGACTGACATAATCACTTGGCTCGGTCAATTTGACGATTATTCGTGTATTTTGGGCCTTCGTGATGATGAATTAGTGTCCCACGCGTCCCTTTGCCTTACTGGCCGAGCCGCTAAGGAATGGGCGCTCCTTAAAAGGTCCCTTTCTGTTCAGGGAAAGGATGTGAAGGACTTTGCCGTTTTCAAGACTTCTCTTCTCGCTCATTTTGTTGAAGTGGAAGTAGAAAATACTGTGCGTCCACGGTTGGCGCGATTGAGGCAGACTAAGTCCGTGGCAGCTTACCATGCTATGTTTCGTGCTATCATGGTTGAAGCTGTCAAGTATCCTATCTCGGGCCCTGAAGCGTGTGCCTACTTTAGGGCGGGGTTAAAACCAAACATTTTGGAGGTTTTAACAAGAGATTCACTCGTTCGTAACGAGCTTGGTAACCTTGACATTGTTGTTCAAGCTGCCAAGGAAGCTGAATCCTTCTTGCGTATGTTGCCGGGTGCAGCGAGCGAGAAGGAGACTCAAGAGCTGAAGGCCTTGATCAAGGGCAAGCGCCTGGCAGACGGGGATGCTATTCCACCTCCTAAGCGCGCTGCCTTTGGGAAGCCTCCGGGCTCGAATGGATCTGGTGCTGGGCCTTCGGGCACGCAGCCCAACGCGTATGCAGCGAGGATGAAGCGCGAAGGCCGCTGCTACAAGTGCGGGGAACTGGGCCACACGGCCAAGTTCTGCAAGAAGCCTGATGCCCACGACAAGGGCAAGGGCAAGGCACCTGCTTCCTGAAGGTATGGGCCTTCAGACCAAGCGGGGGCTGATGTAAGTCCAATGCAGATTATAGCTAATGCTTTCCACCCAGATGCTGAGGTGCAAAAGCTGACTATGATTTTTGGTGGCCAGGTGCAAGGCGTGCACTGCCAGGTATTGGCTGACTCTGGAGCTAGCTGCAACATCATCAGTGCAGCGCTCGCGGATCGACTTGGTCTACAAATAGAGTCACCCACGGAGAAGGCAGTGTTGCAAATGGCCAATGGCCTGGAAGTTGATCATCTTGGGCATGTTACAATCTCTGTGACGATCCAGGGTTACCGTTTTGCTGCTGTAACTTGTACAGTGATGCATGTTCACTCCTGTGAGTGGGATGTGTTGTTAGGGCAGCAATGGTTGACCAGAGCTCGTGCAAGTGTGAACTTCGATGACAAATGTGTCACTGGGTACACTAGGAAGGGTAAGCCCTTTCGGTTACGATGTAAGGACAACATCGTCATGACTGACTCTGATTGTACAGATGTAAAGAAGTTAGTCATAACGATGGTACAGGCCAAGCGTCTTGCGCGCGCGGGGTGTAAAACGTTCTTATCATCTGTAACGCAATTGCTGTCTTCTGAAGCATCGCTTGTGGAAGTACCTGTGAGTGTGCACTCTTTGTTACAAGAGTTTGCAGATGTCTTCCCTGAAGACGTGCCAGGGCTTCCCCCTGACCGTCCTGGGGTTTCTCACACAATCCCTCTGATTGATCCACACGCGAAGCCTCCATCACGACCCTTCTACCGACTGTCTCGTTCGGAGGTGATGGAAGCTGAGAGGCAGGTGAAGCTGCTCCTAGAGAAGAAGTTCATAGAACCTTCGACTTCTCCTTACGGTGCACCGATCCTGTTTGTCCAGAAGAAGGACGGTGGTTTGCGGATGGTTATTGACTATCGCGCACTTAACAAACTCACCGTCAAGAACAAGTACCCAATGCCACGCATTGATGATGCACTGGATCAGCTTCAAGGTGCGACCTTGTTTACAAGTCTGGACTTGACATCAGGGTACCATCAGATCCGGATATCCGACGAGGATGTACCTAAGACTGCCTTTCGTACACCCGACGGATTGTTTCACTGGCGTGTCTTGCCGTTCGGATTGACGAACGCGCCGGCAACTTTTCAGACGGCAATGAATACAATATTCCGGCCGTATCTGCATAAGTTTGTCCTGGTGTACTTAGATGACATCCTCATCTACAGTAAGACACCAGAGGAGCATTGCCAGCATTTGCGGCAAGTGTTGGAGCTTCTTCGAGAGCATCAGCTCTATGCAAATATGAAGAAGTGCTCCTTCGCTAAGTCTGAAGTGGCTTACTTGGGCCATATTGTCTCTTCTGAGGGCGTGAAGGTTGATCCACGCAAGACTGCTGCAGTCTACAATTGGCCTAAGCCCACGTGCTTAACGGAGTTGCGATCCTTTCTTGGATTGGCAACATACTTCCGTAAGTTCATTAAGGACTTTGCAAGGCTGGCCATGCCCCTGCATGGCATGACTCGCAAGGGTGTCCTTTGGGACTGGAAGAGCTCGTGTCAGCAAGCCTTTGATGCTATTAAGCAGGCTTTGACTCAAGCTCCGTGCTTAGCTTTCCCGGATTTCACTAAGCCGTTTGAGGTGCACACGGATGCCTCCTTGGCAGGTCTAGGGGCCGTCTTATATCAAGAGGGCCGCCCCATTGCCTTTGAGAGTCGTCGCCTCACACCGGCAGAAATCAATGATCCTACTGGGGAGCAAGAGCTGCTAGCAGTGGTTCACGCCTTAACGGTGTGGC
>KV908712.1:55981-58481 GCA_002005505.1 Botryococcus braunii | reverse complement strand
AGGGATACTCCCTCTAAACGTCATGCAGGCGTTCTCCTTTGACCGCCGGAGCTAGAGGGTGAGGGAAAATGGGCAGTCGCTGACACTGGAGGAAAAGTTCAGGGCGCTCTGCCTTTGTAAGCCCTTGTTTTTGTACGGAGTGCTTGCTGTCTTGTTGTGCTCACAATGTGGACTGACGACCCAACACTTTTGGGGAAAGGGCCCGAGTCACAAAAGTGTCAGCCGAAAAACTGTCAGCAAACAAGCTGTGAACAGCTGTCAGCTGTCAACAAAGTGTCAACTGTTAAACAAACTGTCAACTGTCAACAAACTGCCAGCCTGAGGTCAGCAAGCTGTCAGCCGAAAGTCTGAAAGCCACTCCTGGTCGTGCGCAGGTCCCCAGGTCCTTGCCACCTCGGAACATACTGCAAAGGGTCAACATCAGTGCCCTTTTGACCCTTTGCACTACAACACCTTAACTATTCAAGTGGAGAAAATTGCAAGTCGGGAGGCGAAATGGCTTTGGGCCGCATGTATGTCCTTCATAGGGATGCTTAATTATTCCCTGACTCATCAAGATCACTTTGGCTGCATCCTTTTCATACTTCCCCTAGCAATGTACTTCCCCTAGCAATCCCCTCAGTCCCCTCAGAGTCCCCCAGAGTCCGCCAGAAGTCCCCCAGCAGCATCCCCGGCAAGCTTCCTCCCGTTGCAAGTATCAGGAATGGGCTTGAAATTGGGTAGTCCGGGATTTTGGCATCCGATGATCTGGAGTGGTGTTTTCAATGCAGCAGATCCTTTGCCGAGCCCTCTGCTGAAGATGTCCCTGTTCTATGCTCAGTACTTTATCCTCTGAGCTTTGACCGTTGGGAGTCACGGCTGATATCAGTGTTCCTGCATGCCGGCATCATGCATGCGTGTGCTTGCATGTGCGCATGCTTGCATGTGCGGGCGCGTGCGTGTGCGGGCGTGTGCGTGTGTGCGCGCGTGTGTGTGTGTGTGTGTGTGTGTGTGTGTGTGTGTGTGTGTGTGTGTGTGTGTGTGTGTGTGTGTGTGTGTGTGTGTGTGTGTGTGTGTGTGTGTGTGTGTGTTTGTTCCACTACCTGAGTAGTTGGATTTTTTTTGCAAAAGGAGGGGGCAAGGAGTAGAAGATGGCGGAGGCGCTTTGGAGAAGGGCATGTGGAAAGGGGGGGGGGAGGAGAGGAGGGCACGTTTGTACATTTGCTAAACCACGATAGGCGGGTGAGCAGGCCGGCTCTCGCAGTGGTTGAAAATGAGTGCTGCAAGCCCTGCCATGTTCTGATAACAGAAGGGCAGCGCCAACCTTCTCTCTCTCTCTCTCTCTCTCTCTCTCTCTCTCTCTCTCTCTCTCTCTCTCTCTCTCTCTCTCTCTCTCTCTCTCTCTCTCTCTCTCTCTCTCTCTCCCTCTCTCTCTCTCTCTCTCTCTCTCTCTCTCTCTCTCTCTCTCTCTCTCTCTCTCTCTCTCTCTCTCTCTCTCTCCCCCCCCCCCCTCTCTCTCACAACCTTCTCTCTCTCTCTCTCTCTCTCTCTCTCTCTCTCTCTCTCTCTCTCTCTCTCTCTCTCTCTCTCTCTCTCTCTCTCTCTCTCTCTCTCTCTCTCTCTCTCTCTCTCTCTCTCTCTCTCTACCCCCCCCCTTTTTTTTTTCTTAAAACGTAATGACTCACTGTGGGGAGTATAAAGGATCCTGTTTCTTTTATTTAACAATTTCTGTGCCCTCAGGAATATTTGAATACTGCAGACAGTTACCAGAAGTGTTGTGATTTGTCAAACGTGTTCAACCTTTGGCCATTTTGGGAAGCTATGCATGGGCTCTATCTCCTAAAAACTAGGTTTAGCTTCCTGGGCGATACCTGCATACACTTCAGGCCTATCCACTGAGCACTGTGGGACGGTGTCCCTTGTATGCATAATCTCACACTTAGGCAAGGTAGGTTGGCAAGTCCCCATTTGGGGTCCCTATGTGTGAAGGAAGATGGGTCCTCTCTTCAAGCTCTCCAAGTATTCCTCCCCCTTTCTCTGTAGAGTCAAGGAGTTAGTGGTGAGTTCCCAAAAGTTCTTTTAGGAAAGTGTTCCTTAGGATTGGGAGAACACATGATTTACCACTGAGCTCACTGCAGTCCTCATTCCGGGAGGGATCCCAACAGCCCGTGCTTACGTGACTGCCCGGCGGGAGTGTGATTTTGTTTTTTTTTTTTTTTGTTTTTTTTTTTTTTTTTTTTTTTTTTTTTTTTTTGGCTTCATACTGTTACATTGTCTGCAGAGTGGCATGTGTTCTCCTTCTTTAGTTAGATGGTACTCCAGATTGGTTGGTGGTTTTCGGTGGGGTTGTGCCAGAAACAACGCCTTTGTCTGGACTTCGGGAGGTTGTTCTATAAACAACGTCCTACTTATATGACCTTTAGGTTTACGTTCTTGTCCGACGGTCTCTCTTGGCCCTGGAAGGATGTCTCCTAATGTCGTCTGCAAGCCCCGGCTTAAACCTCGGTGTGGTGGCATATAT
>KV908712.1:30981-50981 GCA_002005505.1 Botryococcus braunii | reverse complement strand
ACACGCTGTTCACCTCGGTGAGTACAATTGCTTGGAAAAGAGGCCACCCCCCCCCCCCGGGGGGACCTAATAGTATTACTAATCCATCTGGATGTAACAGTATTACTAATACGGCGGGATGTAATTGTATTAATGCTTGTGGATGTAATCGTATCACTAATACTGCTGGATGGGATTTTGCCTTCCTTCCGCAGAGGGTAAGCTTGAATTGGACCCGTGGTGGTCCTCGTTTTGAAGGGTAGCATCTCGTATATTATTAGTATGAGAGGTTGTAACGGGAGCTTCCTCTGCAGCGAGGGGCCGAGGGCTAAGAATCTTATCGCAAAATCACAGTAATTGCGGAGTTCCCAAGATGATGGATCCAGAGAGGATCCTGCTGTCAACACAGCGCTCAAACCTTGCGTAATGAGTGCTGCAAAGAAATTTCGATGAGTACCATGTCCATTTCAGGCGGGAAGTGTTGTTTTACAATGTTTATGATGTGTGTCGAAGTTGGTCCCCCTTGCTTTGCCTCGCGGCTTAGACAGTAGCCATACGCTTGAATGCTGATTCGTGTTCTCCTCCTTGCTGCATCACTAAACTACATTAAATGCTTTACATATGTTGCACATGGCCGGCCTGCTTAAGTTGCTGCATAGTAGCTATCTCGACAGAGCCCATGATGAGGGAGTGACTGCCCAATGTAGTAGATACCCGTGCCATCAGTGCCTGGTTTTGAGGTTGTGCCATTGTTGTTTGTCACATAGATACTTCGTATGTCACACTTACGATGTACCTGGTTTGTAAATATGTTATTACAAACCCACATCTCCCTTGGAAAGGGGAAGCCTGCTGGGTTTTTATTGCCATTGGTGTCTCCAGAAGATACAAGGGAAAGTGCTTCATTGGCTCTTGCGATGCCCACGCAGATTTCTGCAACCAAGTCTGTTGTCAATTTACCTAATGACGTGAAGAAAGACATAAGAAAAGGGAGAAAGTCGAGGGCACAATTGACAATGACTCACGTGGACCCGCAGTTCCAGTGGTGGCTGAAGGTCCTAGAGGAACAAGAAGCAAAAAAAGCGGCGTTTTGGCAGAAAGTGTGCATTACCAGCCTTCTCATTACTGCACTGCTTGGCCTGTGCACGATTGCTCTTAACGGTATGGATGCTAAACTTGCGCACACACGTATGACTACGTATGACTCCCCCCAGGATACAGCCCTTGATGTTGTTCTCAATCACTGCTGGTCTCCCCGGAAACCAGTCTGTCTTGTTTCCCTGCATGCTATCAGCAACTCCATCTCTTGCATGCTATCAGCAACTCCCCAACTCCTGCATGCTATCAGCAACTCCATCTCTTGCATGCTATCAGCAACTCCAACTCCTGCATGCTATCAGCAACTCCATGTTCTGCATGCCATAAGCAACTCCAACTCCTGCATGCTATGAGCAACTCCAACTCCTGCATGCTATCAGCAACTCCAATGAGGGCCCACTTCAGCCGGAAATTTGCCACGGGTTGGGACTATCCCCACTCGAAAGGAAGAAATTTGCGCCATTAAGCCACAAAATTTGTGCCGGAAAAGCCACAACATTTGTGCGAAAAGGCCCATAAGTTTTGCAAAAAGGCCACAAAAAATAGTGCCAAAAAATCACAAAATTCGTCCATAATTTGGTTCCTGGCGCGATATGGAGTGAAAATCCCCCTCTTCTGCTCGTCCACCTCCTGTGCCTCTCTCGCCGTCCTCCTCCTCCTCCCCCTCTTGCCCTCTCAACACCGTCAACTGTGCCTTGCTTGTGCCATGCCAGACCATCGAGCGTTGTCCAGCATTTTGGATGGTTTGGGGAAGGGATGGCATCAGCAACGGGCAACTGGGGAGGGAATTCGGGCTGATGATTGTGTTGGATGGCCAGGACGGGTTTGCCCATATTCAAGTAGTATTGGAGCACAGAGGAGTACATTTACCGGCTTTAATACGTCAATAGGAGCTGTGCCGGGCAACTGGTTGAAACAATGGTGCGTTAGATATTGCACACGACCCCGGTTGAGGCTCTCAGTCTTGAGCTCAATTGCTCCTTGCTACCTGCAAAGAGCCTTTCTGTGCACCCTCAACGAACCTCACCCTCAAGACAGCGTGTCCCTCCCTTGTGCGGTCGCTCGATTGGGCTCTCTCTCTCTCTCTCTCTCTCTCTCTCTCTCTCTCTCTCTCTCTCTCTCTCTCTCTCTCTGTCTCTCTCTCTGTCTCTCTCTCTCTCTCTCTCTCTCTCTCTCTCTCTCTCTCTCTCTCTCTCTCTCTCTCTCTCTCTCTCTCTCTCTCTCTCTCTCTCTCTCTCTCTCTCTCTCTCTCTCTCTCTCTCTCTCTCTCTCTCTCTCTCTCTCTCTCTCCCCCCCGGGGGCAAACACACATGATATACAAACTCTCCAAATGCACACACACACACACACACACACACACACACACACACACACACACACACACACACACAGACACGTACGCACACACGCACGCACGCACGCACGCACACCACGCACGCACGCATGCACGCACACCACGCGTGCACGCACGCCATGCGCGCACGTATGCACACATCCGCTCACCCCCATGCACACACACACACACACACACACACACACACACACACACACACACACAACGATCCTGGGTCCCATAAGGCAGTTTGCTTCAAATCTCTTGTCATCTTGAGTCATGCATGCCCTCCTGCCCCTATGTATCACTTGGGGGTTTTGACTAGTTCTTCACTTGTGGAGGGGTCTGGCGCAGGGCCCACATGCTAATAAATGCCAAGGATATCACGTTTTTCCCTGATGAAAATGGCAAACCCTTAAAACTAGGTGAAGGCACCAGCAGTGAGGTAGGGCTCTTCATTCGCTATGCAGTCATACACTGTTTCATCAGACTCTCTTTGCGGATCAAAATGAGTTCCTAGCTTTGGGTAACGAAAATGAGTTCCTAGTTTTGGGTAACGTAAATTGAGTTCCTAGCTTTGGGTAACGAAAGTGAGTTCCTAGCTTTGGGTAACGTAAATTGAGTTCCTAGCTTTGGGTAACGTAAATGAGTTCCTAGCTTTGGGTAACATATACCAAAACCTCACCCTTCCATTGTAACATCAAAGTAAGTTGCAGCTGGAGATGAACTGCGTTCTCGCAAACTCTGTAGATAATCTTTTGTTTCTTCCCACGTTGATTTAAGTTGGCAGCTCTGCACACATTCCAAGTGCTGTGGTCAGAAACCTCTTGGGTGCTAAGACTGCTGGTGTAAGCGTCCGTGCATGAGGCAGTTTGTCGAGGTCCCTCAGTGGTGGCCGGTGCAAGTGCTTCTGGCGGGTTGGCTCGGTCCCTCAGTGGTGGCCGGTGCAAGTGCCTTTTGCAAGTTGCCTCGGTCCTTCAGTGGTGGCCGGTGCCAGTGCATTTGATAGGTTGCCTCGGTCCCTCAGTGGTGGCCAGAGCAGGGCTGCCTCGGTCCCTCCCTGGTGTCTGCTGGAAGTGCATGTGGTAGGTTGCCAACACAGTCCCTCAAGGGTCGCCGGTGCCAGCGCAGGTGTTTAAGGGGCTGCTCAGGGGGGAGCAAACTGTGGCCGTCAAGATATTTCGTGGCAAGGCTACCTGCAAAGCAGAGCAGCTCGGGGTCCTGAAAGAGATAGAGATATTGGGTACATGTGGCCACCCAAACATTGTCAAGGTACAGCAAGTGCTGTAGCATCTCAACTGTAGCAAGAGAAGAATGGTACGAGGGGGGTGAGGGGGTGTGCCGTTTGCCATCTGCCCATGTGCAGTGGCTTCCATGTACTAGAAGACGGTGTTGATGTTATGGCTGCTATTTAAATGATGAAGTCGCTCTCACAATGCTGCACTTCGTGCTTATGAGGTTTTCCAGTACTAATCATACAAACGCTGGGAGCCTGGTCCCAGCTTTCACCTTCTGCTTGGGTGGTTTGAGCTGCAAGCTGAATCCCTTGAGATGGTGAAGTCCCATGGGGACCAGCAATTTGGGTGCCCAGAACCGCGGGAACTGGATGTGGCTGCACACATTAACTGGCACTCAGGACATGTTGGCTGGGAGAGCCAACATGTTGGCTCTCCCAGCCAACATGAGAGTCGAGATATGCTGAGTTTGTGTCGTGGAAATGGTTTTTTGGTTTTGTTTGGTTTTCTTTTGTTTTGTTTTGTTTGTTTTTGTTTTGTTTCGTCTCGTCTCGTCCCGCCCCGCCCCGCCCCGCCCCGCCCCGCCCCGCCCCGCCCCGCCCCGCCCCGCCCCGCCCCGCCCCGCCCTGTCCTGTCTTGTTTTGTTTTGTTCTCTTTTATTTTGTTTTGTTTTGTTTTGTTGTGTGTGGGGAGGGGGGCGGTTATGTATAAAGAAACCTAAGCTGAGTCTGATCCGTGTGTATTCCCACGCAACGCAAACATCCCATGAACCAAATGGCAAACATCCCAGTAACATCCCATGATCCGAATGCCGAACATCTCATGAAGCTGTGGCAAAGATCCTATAAATGCCTGCCAACCATCCCATGACTGCACCGAACTGTAACCATTGCACGAGCAAGCTCTGGGGTAAGATGAAAATTGTGCTACCCTGCATTTTTGGAATGGAGGTTGACGGTTTAACGATATCTCAATTTTGCTGTAAGAGAGGCATGTGTCAGCGCTGCACATTATAGAGGAATATATGAGTTGGACAATTTCGATCGCTTGCAGTTGCATAGCCTCTCTTAGCTATGGTACTGCACCCCTCGCAAAAATAATGGGACAATCATCCAATAAAACGGGATATTTATCTCGTCCCTTGCATCTGCTTTCTGGGAGTTTTCAACCGAATGATAATAGTCTTTGTGTTCGCTGCTGAAAGTGTGTGTGTGTTGACCTGCAGTTTCTGGGCATGTTATTCTCCAACAGCGATGTCTGGCTGGTTTTGGAGTGTATGGATGGAGGTGGGTCCCTGTTTTGCATATCTAAGGGGTGGCTAAGGGCACTTCTACATTGTGTTGGCGTATCTGTGGTATGTTTTGCACACTTCAGAAAAGCCAACCGTGGAGTTGGCATGTGATCTACTTTGAAACTGGAGAGGAGGCTTGGCTTTCACATCCCAGTCATGTTTTTGGTTCTTCCACGGGCCTAATTCATTGCACACTCCTTTCTTCATTGCAAAAGTCCTTGCACGACATACATGAAGATGTGGACTTTCATTGCACCACTCCTTCATTATTTGAGAATCTCTAGTCGATTACTAAGAGGTAGCTGATGGCAGCAGTTGAGTAGAATACGTGTAAGCAAGGTGGCAATCAGACGAACTCCCTGCGGTACAAACTCCAGGTTTGTATGGCATTAGGAAAACTCAAGTGGCTGACATATTTGCCCCTCGGGGTTAACAGGGGATTTGTACCAGGCTATACACAGTACCCAAAGGCCTCGGTGGTCAGAAAGGTAAAACCGTTTGCTAAGTTCACACGTTGTATTGATGCCATGACCTCACCTCAGTGCATATTGATGTTTTCCAGGAGCCATCTGCCACCTTGTGTCAGTGTTTCACGGCTTGTTTGGATCTGCATGCAGGGGCATACAAATAGCTTATGACACTGCAGCAGCGCTGGTACACCTGCACTCCCATAACATAATCCACCTGGTACACCCCTCGATTTGGACCTGGTGTGTGAAGTTCATTACTTGTGTGTGCTACCTGGTGTTTGAAGTCATCAATGTCTGATGATCCCCTTGACTTGCTTCAGCAGCATAGAGAGCCCTCCTAGAGTATCTGAACGAAGGTGGCAATGGTTTTCAAAAGTAAATTGACATTGACATTGACAGTAAATGGATAAGTGCAGAGGCCAGATTTGGACGAGTATCTTACTTGAGTTGTGAGCGCCCGTGCGGAAGGGTGGGGAGTGTTGGAGATACTGACAGATATCAGATATGGTCGATGTGGCAGGGTGTGAGCGATTGTGGTTTTAAAAGTCTCTTGCCAACATCTTCAAGTAATGTTTTGCGGCTGGAGGGTGCAGGATGTTAAAACGCCTAACATTTTACTGACCAAAGACGGGTCAGCCAAGTTGGGTGATGTGGTGAGCATCCCTCCAACAGACAGCTGTGATGTTGGAATAACAATTGTTCCTAACTTTCCAAAAGAGAGACTGCCAAGGTTTCCCAGGAAAGCTTCCATTCGTGTTTGGCTCTGTTGCATGTTAATATAAGCCGGATTTTGCAAGACACATGCTCCGTCTGTGGCCAAAGATAGCATACATCTGCCATGGAAATTGTGTGATGTTTTCGAGCAACAGCTCAAGGTAACTGCCACGAGGCTTAGACTGCTTGAATGGGGTTGCTGCAGATGCCTATATAGTAGCAGACAATGCCTTACTTCATGGTGCTTGACTTACTACACATGTAACTACTATGTATACCCTTTTAATTGTTGCTGGATTTGCTGCAAGGCTTCCATTTGTAGCTGGATTTGCAGCAAGGCTTGATAGATAGTATACGATGAAAGATAGAAATCCGACTTTGACATCTCTGTGGGATTCTGTAGGGGCTCGCGACCTGGTTGTCAAGCCTTAACACACACAGGAGCCTGATGGTGTGTTCTCTCATGCTTTCTGTGTTATGGACGGCAGCTCACGAGCCTGCCAGCAGATTTTACTATTTGCCACTCGTGCTTGAAACCCTAACCTTCTCATTGCTTCAAACATCGTGTGTTCTTGAATTCAACAATGTCTATACGTGACTCCATGACAAAGTTGCAGGCATTCAGATTTTACAAACGTGGGGATAGACGATGTAATGGGCAATTGATGTGGCTCTTTTGATTTTGATGTGGCTACAAAACAATGCCCTACCATTGCTACTAATCCCAGCAGCTTGAATTTCGCATAGAGTTGACCTGATTTCAATTGCTTCTTGTAAATAAACCAATAAGCAATAAAAACTTTCGGGTGTCAAGCCATATTGTTGTACCCTGCCTATGTTGCCCCCATGTCCCTTTCCATCCCTAGGTCCCTTCCCATGCTGTGTTGCTAGCATCGTTGGCTTGAACACACATGTCGAGTTTTGCTCATAGTGCTTATGATAAAGTTACTAAATACTCTAGTGCTTCACTAAGGCCACACCCCAATGTCTCACCAAAACATGTAGCTGAAGAGCGCGAAGGATACCTTCAACATCTCCGTACATGTGCTGATCCACTGAAAGCTTTACATTGACCCAAAGCTCTTGCCTGCACCACATTTGTATGCGCCCTTTCTATGGCGTTGAGCATATCCACACCTGACCTGTGCAACTTGCAAAAAGGGAATTGATTATGTCACAAGGTCCCGGAAATGCAGGAGTGTCGGGGTACCCTGGCCTACATGGCCCCGGAGGTTCTGGTCTCAGGCAAAGCGTCCTACAGTGCTGACATATACTCTTATGGAGTCGTCCTCTGGTATGCTTGCACTACTCGGTTGCAACTGGGTGCATCACACGTGTAGGCTCTTAGGCATATACTTCCCAGTTGACCTCGCTAGGGGGGGGGGGGGGTTTTGGCAAGAATAGGGAGGGGGGGACATTTCATGAATAGGGAGGGGGGCACGTGAAATGTCCTCCACAGGAGATTTTCTTCACTCTTGTAGTTTATAAATTAGTAATTACTTCCTCATCGGTTGTCACGTTTTGTTCATGAAACTTTCGCTACAGGAGATTTTTCTTCACTGGTTGTCACCTTTTGTTCGAAGGGCAAGAGGAGGGGCAGATCAATGGTGCCACCCACTCATGTGAGAGATACCATGGCCATGGCCAGGTTTAGATGTGGGCAAATGTGAAACGAGCGGGGCAGCATATCATAGCAGGGATTTCGGCTTTTGGCTGTGTGTGTCCCCCGGTTTCTGCTGGGAGTCTTATAACAATTATATAGTACTGAGTGTTCTAACACACATCTATGGCGATTGCAATTGATGAGCAAACCCTTCCCTACCCAGAACTTCCTACCCAGAAGTGCATTAATAAACCCTTCCCACTCAGAACTGCATTAATAAACCCTTCCCACTCAGAACTGCATAAATAAACCCTTTCTGCCCAGAACTGCATTAATAAACCCTTCCTACCCAGAACTGCATTAATGAGCCCTTCCTACCCAGAACTGCATTAATAAGCCCTTCCTACCCAGAACTGCATGAAATTTTCCCACACTCCCAAATGTTGGGTTTGGCTGGACAGACACATGTGATCCAAAGCCATGCGCTCTTCACCATGGATTCATGAGGAAACGATTAGTGTTAGGGTTGCATGCCCAGCCACCTGAGTTGGCAGTGGTGAGGTGTACAGGGAGTTAATCACGGGAGAATCGCCAAAGAGGGGATGCCTTCGACCGTGCAGGTGAGACTTCCCTAGAAAATGCTTTAGGCATGTGCTTGGTAGCGAGCCTTAACATTTACTCGCTAGCTGTACACTCATTCGAGAAACCACAACTCACAATGAGTAGTCACCAGGGCTTGCCACTAGGGCTTGTCACTAGGGCTAACACCATCATGAAGTTTGCTTTGAAATTTTCTTCTGTGCTTACAACTAACCTGCATGAACAAGTTGTGGACCCTCCTGAACAGCCATTGAGCAAGGTTCAGAACGAGGCTCCTGGACAATGTACACATCCTGGACTAGATAGTCCATGAGCTTACTTTTGGGGAAAATGGGAAAAGGTAAGTGGAAGCTGCCCAGATTCCAGCTTACAAGTCCATGTCAAGTTGGTTGATGTTTTTGTTTGGCCGTGTAATTTTAAGCAAAGAGAACACAAGCGGCTGCACCTATCCCAAAGCCAGAATGGAGGCATTTTAGACTGTCCCGATGAATTAGTCAAGGCATGGTAAGGCCAGACGGGCAGAAAATCTTGCGCATTTGTAAGAATGTGAAAGCTGGTGACTTGAAGTCATCTGATGATATTTTGAGGCACGCACCTGTATATGACAATCGTCGTGACTGGTTGTGATATTAAAGGCAGAAAAGGATCTGCGATGCACATTTGGGAGGTGTCGAAGTGCTCCACGAGATAGGGTCATTTGGAAATTCAATTTGTACCTACATAGGGACAAATATATTTGTCCTGGCTGGTAGAAGAAATGATGCCAGATAGGCATCAATAATGGGGGACACAGCCTAGAATTAATTGCAACACCGTTTAACGTGGTGGCTTTGCAAAACCAATTGGCTGCTGGAAACGACACCATTATAACGTTAAAGCCTGCGTGGTTTGTGTGTGTGTGTGTGTGTGTGTGTGTGTGTGTGTGTGTGTGTGTGTGTGTGTGTGTGTGTGTGTGTGCGCGCGCGCGTGCGCGTGCGTGCGTGCGTGCGTGCGTGTGTGTGTTTCATCCTCTTACTTGTCATTGCTTTGTGGACAGGGTTCCTAAAGAATGCTCCCAAGAGGTGGCTGACCTACTAAAAAGATGTTGTAGCACAAGATCGGAGAAAAGACCCACTGCAGCCGACCTTATGCGGTTCATGGAGATGGAAATGCAGAGATATGGGACTGGCTTTGGGTGTGAGCCATCGACTCCTCTCTCGACAGGGTCTCCGGCACAGTCTCCTGCAGAGGACAGGTCCTCTACCTGTACAGGCCCTCCATCCGCGCTTGTATTGCAGTCATGCTCGCCAACATTGCAAACATCTCCTTCAGCGGGTCCCACTGATCAGCCGAAGCGTCTAACCCGAGAAGAAAGGCCCAAGAACTCCAGAGAACCGCTTGTAGAGGTATTGCTACGAGAATGGGAGGAGTCAGAATCTCAGATAGACTTATAGGGAGCGGCAGAATTCTGCCGCTCCCTATAAGTCCATCTGAGATTCTGCCGCTCCCTTCGAAGCCTATTATAACATCTCCTTTATCTGGGATCTCATAAAAGGTGAATGCATTTTAGACAATATATTTCTGTATGGTTTGAGTCAAGCAAAAGTCAATGCGTTTTCCCACCAAGCGTCGGCTGGACGTCCGTGATTGTTTTCCTGATTCTTGCTCCTGCCAGGATGTTCCTATGTGTTGAGGTAGTTTTGAAGGAGATTTTGAAGGAGAAGTGTAGTTTTAAGGAGAGAGTGTCCAGACCCTTGGCCCGAGGCCTTGGCAAACCGTGAGGGAGTTCCGTGTGCCACCGGTACCGGTGCACCTGAGTGGTTGCTCTGTCTCCTAGCTGGAGTTTCAGTGGGTCCTCATGCCTCCTCGCGGTGCTTTGATATATATATATATTTAAAGCGCACTCCTCTTGCATCGATCATGAGGGTATTTTAAAGCCCTATAGCTATAGTACATGCGTTTGTCTATGTTGGAAAGCACTGTATACACACTTGCATACGTATGGAAGAGTAACATGAGCGGTGCGGATTAGGATCGAGATTTGATCGAACTCACGAGTTCTTAAATACTTGCTTTGAACTGCAAAATTTACTCCAAATTTACTCAAATCCCGTAGGAAAATGCATCTCTGGAAGGAAAATGTCCTTCACGACGCTGTCTGTTGTAGTAAGCAGCGGAAGAGTAAATGAATCAGGCAAAGAGAGACGTTCATGGAGAAGCGACTGATTGCAATGCGTGAAGTTTTCGTCTTAAATGTGACGCATAACGGCCATGGCCAATTGGACAATTATAGAATGTACGCGTCCATCTAATTATATATGTCAATCCGAGAGAACTGTACGGGATCTCCCTATGCACGCATATGAAGTACAAGGTAATATTAATGGTTGTCCTTACACTGTCAGAAGAAAGGAGAACCTCGAAAACGAAGGGGTGAGGGACGTGCTGAATGGCACGTGGGGCTTCCCTTGAGCGCATGGCGCTATGGACGTGTGGCTCCGATCAGGCTCATCAGCATATGCCAGAAGATCTTACATCAGGGAATGCTTCATATTCGTTTGGGACCTTCTATTGCTAGTATACTAGTATTCTAGTACTACACTATTGGTCTTCCAAGCAGGATTCACTTGCTAATTCAAATGCGCGATTGAACTGCTGCAGTGATAGTGACAGCGAGTTCAAGTACTCATGCATCATATGAATTCATGAGTCACAAGCGACGTGAGCACCGCTGAACCAGCAGTGCACGTGCTCAGCTGATTCTGAGTCTGCAGATAGCCTAAGCGTTCAGAGGATTCAAATAGGTATCATATGATAACTCTAAAGAAAATATGCAATAGAAAATTCAGAGAAGTTTCTACTGCATTATTTGGAGCCTTTGCAATTTCCACAGCAAAACATCGATGGCATCTATTTTGTTTCGAGTGTTGCGATCTTGCGAAACCTTTTGCAATTCTTGTCAATGCTTGCTACAGCTTCAATGGACAGCATTTTTCTAGGGGACAAAACCATGAGACATGTAGTCTGGCCCGGAGCCAAAGTATATCCAAACCGGCATATTTTGTCTATTTGATTTTAACCATATACACCTATATATATATATATATATATATATATATATATATATATATATATATATATATATATATATATATATATATATATATATATATATATATATATATATATATATAATATATATATATATATATATATATATATATATATATATATATATATATATAGGTGTATCTGTCCTATTGTGAGGTCAGCATCAGCGACTATGCGGTAGCAGCTGGTAGTCTTACATATTTTAACCATATACACCTATATAGGTGTATCTGTCTTATTGTGAGGTCAGCATCAGCGACTATGCGGTAGCAGCTGGTAGTCTTACAGCAGGTCTTGGATGGTACGAGGGTCTATAGACAACCCTCATAGAAACTGCATTGTCATTGAGAAAGCCAAAGACCGTGAAAAAGCTTTCCCTTTGTGGAGCCACGTGCAAAAAGAATCTGCAGACTGGTCTTGAAGCAGCTAGTCTCCTCCCCCCCCCTGGCGGGCACCACACACACACACACACACACACACACACACACACACACACACACACACACACACACACACACACACACACACACACACACACACACACACACACACACACACACACACACGCACGCGCGCGCGCGCACGCACGGATGCACGATGGCCCCGTGCACCAGTTGGACACATGTGGGCCGCTGCTTCTACAAATCTACAGAGGGCCCCCAACTCCCATGTGGGCTGAACAAATACGTGTGGGCAACCCAACCCATAGGCCTCTTCCACATCCCGGCGGCCCCATTCCTCCTTGAATCCCATGGAAGAAAAGAGAAACGTGCCCCGTTTTTACTTTCTTTGGAGTAGCAGTGGGAAACCACCACTGGTCTGTCCCCCTGCCCCCCTACTCCTCCCTTCTTACGGTAGGGGCCCTCCGGCCGTTTGCAATCGCCAAACCGCAATAGCATTTCCCTAAGCAACATTTTGTTACTCCCGTCCAACTTCGGAAGTATCCCCCACCTCCATCACATTTTTAATATTCTTAAATCAGCCGCCTGACGGATTAGGTGTTGGCCTTGACGCCAACTCGTATGTTTTCCCCAGAGTAGCAGTACTGTCCACTGTTGGGATCGTTCCTGCAGTTAACTCGCCACTTCCCCCTTCTAGCTTCTCCCTTATAGCTTTAGAAGGGAAAAGAGCTAGGGCTCAATAGGGCTACGCAGCCCTGTATCCTATGCGTGCTTTACAAATAAGCTCGAAGAGAGCTCGAGCTGCACCTATATTGTAAAGCACTGATAGTCGTCGCAAGAGAGGTCTTTGCAAGCAGCACTGAGCATGTCTTTAGCTTATGCTAGAGCAACCATATACAATAAATCTCCTTGCGAGTAGGAACCAAAGAGAACAACCCGACTAGCTACATACGTATACGTCCATATCCTCAATCATGGTCCACCACAGAAATAACCTGTGGTTCCAAATTATATATAAAGATGTAAAGGATTTCATCAGTATATTAACGTTCACCCCCCCCCCCCCACACACAAATTATATCCTGGTCATGTTTCACCGTGACGGCTGTCCATTGCCTCCAGATTCCGCGTACCCACGTGTGCACATGCGGAATACGTGCTTCGTGGTTAGGACATGCTTCAGGTTTTAATTATATATTCCTGGCGCTATCAAGGATTTTTGCATACTGGTTGTTGGACCTCAACCTTGACTACCAAAGCAGGCGAGTTATGCGCACATTCTTTCAACGAACTTGAGTTCGACAAAAGTTCCTCCAGCTGCAGGCCATCAGCAAAATTATCCATGGACCGTGCCACGGCCAAGTTCAAAAGCTTGCTCTCATTTACTGAGTTTGGGCAAGCTCCTAGTGCATTCCAGTCCTCCTCGGGTAAGCTTAAGCCCCGGGCTTCCCTGCAAAGTCAAATTTGGTATTTAAATCCCAACCTGTATTGGTGACGCTTCCAGCCCCTAGGTGTATATATCAACGAGCTTGCAACATCCGAAAGCCCGTTGTTTAATATGCTGTGTACACCCGATGAACCTGCACTGGCGACATTCAGTTGAACGAGACCAATCTGAAGACTTGCCATGTTTCTCCATAAGCTTGTATCTGGCCAGGATACAAGCTTATATAAGCTATACAACAGTAATACAAGGACTCTAATTGGAGTCCCTGCAAGGACTGGAGTTGCAACTGTAGAAAATCCCTTGCAAGGACTGGAGTTGCAACTGCTGTAGAACACACGACCATCAGTTGTTTTCAAGAGTAATCTTGATAACCCGATTCATGCCAGCCCCGCTTGTTAGGTTTACGGCCTACAGGGGCGTGGTGCTACCGAGGTCTGCCGCGAATCTACGCTGCAGACAAGATTTGTGTCGCATGGGCTGAGCTACCGTAACCTCAAGGTGAGATTGCAGTTCAAACATGGGTTTCTCAGGCAATGGCAACGGCTCAACAGCCACAAAGTAAGTTTTTCCTGAAGGGAACTCAAAGAATCCACTGCAAAAGCTTGTGCTTCAGGTCAACCTTGAGCATTTTCCAACCGGAAGACTCCATGCACCTTCCAACCATGTCCCTTCGGTTTCCCGAACATGACTGGGATATCTCCCAAACACGTCCCAAAGGATGTGTTTTGGGACATGTCAGGAACATATCCCGTTCGACCAGAGATCAGCGAGGAGTGGATGCAAAGGCCAATGCATGCTGCTCATTGCAGCAACGGCAACGTAACTATAGTTAGCTAAAGAGAAACGGACTTCTACATACCGACATGTCGACAGCTGCAGATATATGTATAACTACATATAACTAAGGGTTCTAAATCCGCATTAATCTAAACGAAGCAAATGCATGGACTCCAACAATGAATATAGGAAGCATAACTATATCACCACGTTTAAAAACTCCGGATCCCCCAATATTATGTTTGAAGTTCCGAAAGGCATCATCGGCAGCCCTTTGGAGGCAGTAAACATTTCTGCCACCAAGCTTGCCTTCAAAACTTCAGACTTGAAACTATCTGCACACTGGCCAACCCTGACCCCGGAAACAAAAAGGAGGGGAGAGGGCATAACCTGCTGTTGTAGACGCATGACATGAAAACCCGCAAGTGCAAGACAACCTACAACCCACACTTCTTAAAACTACCAGCCCAGCCTCAGCTGATTAGGCGGTCCAAATGCATTCCAAGCAGACACACTGCAAACACACTTTTTGTGTTGTGCGAGAAATTTGTGCAGAGACCAAGCTCGTCCACACTACCATATACATACACTTCGAAACGCTGTGGTACATAGAACCACTTGGTGGTCTCTACACCAAGCTCCTCCACTTCACCATATACAGGCACCATGAGGGATAACCCATTGAAGACTTCGACCAAGCTTGGTATAGTGCCGAATGATAGCGGCACACGCCAAATGCTGTACATGGAAAACGCAAGGCAGGAAGTGCACATGCGCACATATGTCCACCACCTACTCAAGAGCATGATGAACAAGATCAACAGCTGGAATCGCTTTTACTTCCTATTTGCACACAAAATCCATGCAATGCTGGCATCTGTAAGAGCATTATTGCATGAGGTGAATATATAATATCCCCCATGTCAGCACTAATACCTGCGCCTGCTGTAACTACTTAGGACTACAGTGGTCTGGCCAACGGGCCCCACTGTCGCACTCATCTGATATCTTTTAAACACCAGCTAGACCTGTGGTATGGCATCCCCAACAATTGATTGAAGCCAAGCAACCAGCACCACGGTGAGACTAGATGGCCCTCTTTCTCTAACACATGCCCATAGACGTGGATGGCCATATGGCATAGGAAGAAAACAACTCATGGACCCGTACAACCAAATCAGTAAAGCCAAAGCCCAAGTGTAACTCAAGAGACTGACTTCTGCACCAGGATGAGGGGAACAAGATTCCCGGCAATATGGCATTTACCTCATCTTCACCTGCCTCTTGGGGTTAGGGAAGGGGGTTAAGTGGCCTCACAGCTGGCTTGGCGCTCAATGCTCATACCTGAGATATACATGTTGATGCCTTTCCAGCTGCCTCCTACAGTGTGACGGCCAAAACGTGCTTAACCAAATTCCTTGCATGTCTAATTGGAGATGATTTGCATCTATGCTCACAATGCCTACCCTTTAGAGTCTGCCTCGTTTGATTGTTTGGCCTCGGTGTCTCCAGAAGGGCTTCGTGTAGTTGCTTGGGTTGTGGCTGTGGCATTTTCATAAAGATTCTCCACCTTCATTCCAGGAGACTTCACATCCCTCCAGCGATCCTCTGTCAAGCCCTTCAACCTGTCATATGCCTCCTGAGGATTGCCAGTCCTGCAAAGGCGTACCGCACATTGCTTGGATTTCACGCATCGAACAAATGGACAAGCTCTTTACAACACTGATTTCCACTTTGCGAACGTCAATGCATATCAGAGTCTGTGCAAGCCAATAAGTTTCCTTCCGTATCATATTTCCTAGGCAAATAAGTACACAAGAGTGCCCTACCCATCAAAGCAGCCATCCTTTACTGAGAACTACGGGGCTATGCCTACAAAGTTATCACACTTCATTCACAAATAAAATGCAGTGCGCTCAGAGAAGTACACGTTTTCCCCTACCGTGCTTCCATCACTCCAGCAGGCTCTTGATTTTCCGACGTACTCACAGGCGTAGCTAGCCCCACACTTTCTGCCACTTTCTGCATCCAGTATCCCCCTTTTAGACATTCACCGTAGCTGTTGCTTTACATGACAGTTTCGTTTCCGGGACCCTAGCGAAACCTTACCCGTGCGGCAGTTCCCACCACTGCTTTCGCCCCGGTCACGAAGAAATTGGCATTATCTGACGCCAAGTTGCTGCTTTCTTCGGCATATTGCTGCATCACCAGAAGACGCAGCTCTCCCAAAATCCTTTTGTACGGCAGGGCTGATTAAAGACGCGCAAATGTCTAGACTTCTGTATCAACTTATTCTATATAACTCACCACTCTAGACAACACAAGGATCCTCGATCCAGAAACAGCTGTAAGACATCAAATGCATTGAGACGGAGATGACTTGCAAGCACAACCCTTCGAGTCTAAGGTTAACGACGCATGCCGCACATCCCCACTAAAAGTTTCTTACCTTTGAATCGCCACTTTTTGAAACATCTTCTCGACCTTCAGTTGCAAATCGTCGCAGTCCTGAAGCTAAATATCTGACTTCGCTGATCTGCCGTATCACCGCAAGGTGAGTGGCCTTGACTCCAATCATCCTGGACACACTTTGAAACTTTTCGTAGTTTATAAAAATGCTGCTGAGAGGTGTACTCAAATTCACACAAGTGGCTTGTCAGCTTTTCCGAAAATGTATGCAAGTGTGAAGTGTGTATGACCCGGCACGTATTCATGCGACCGCTGCAGGTTGCCGGTACATGGGAGGAACAGCACAGGAGTGTACTTCCAACCCTTACCCAGCCGTCTGAATCACGGAAGGGGGGGGGGGGGTGGAGTAGGTTGTGGCATTCTGCTAAACCATAGTATAAACTAACATGCTGCCGACGGTTCCAGAACTTTGCAAAGTGTTAACTGATACCACACACAAATAAGAGAGTTTCTACTGCGTTGAAGTAATGAGCAATTCTTATGCACAACCCAACTATGTCGGACGCATATATGGTATCATGAGGTCATCATCCTGCGGGCAAGCCAACAGCATTGTAACGGAGACCACAGAGGCACCATTCTAATTAGAGAAGCATCCTTTTAAGGCCTACCTTCACCACCACCTGTGCAGAATCTTTCTCTTGCAGGGACTTTCCAGATGGGCTCCACCAGTAGAAGTGAGCACTACCCCAACGATTGGGTGAATTGTCCACACCAGGTTGCATCAATAGTGAATCAAGTCTCGATTCGATGGCCATTGGACCTCACGTGGGCAGGCTGTTGCCGCCGGACTCATGTTGCCACCCCAGTGGTGACACCACACTTTCCATGCAGAGAAGACAGAACTTTGTTATAGCTCCTTTACCAGCAGAAGAAAGCCCTAGGACAGGGTCCTTTAAGGTATTGCGCGATAGCGCCCATTCATATTACAAAGCTTTAGGGTTGTGGGTACTTGCACGGCACTCGCTGTTACCAGCGTTGCAATAAGCGTCCAGTCTGCAGAGATACAAGTGAAAAGGACCTTAAGTCGTTAATGTGAACAGTATTAATTTACACTGGATATGATTGATTTGCTGCTGAAGCTCCTGCTTCGCCACCCAACGTACATAACTACGTAAATAACGTGCTGCAACACATTAGTCAACATCGAGTCCGTGCACGTAGTGTGTGAGCCACGTGGCTCCCGCCTCCTATATATATACGGGCTGTCAAGAAAGGTTAAGGACTGTCCACGTTGCCAGCCCCAACCGCTGTACATCGCGATCGGGACAGAGCCGTCGCTGCAGACGACTATCACTGACAACGCTGACCCCATTTACGTTCACCTATGTTGACACTTCTTCTTCGGCCGACAACGCTGGCCTGGCTAACCTGTAGCTGCATGGTACCACTGTACAGACATGTTGCATAATGTGCTAAGTTAGAACATTGAGGTTAGGACTCCTAACCTCAAGAGCAACACTTTAAAAATGTATACACTCTGATCAATATAATTATACTGATCAGAGAACAAACTTGCAAATCGTAATCAACTTGTACCTTGACGAGAGCTTCTCCTTTACCCCTCAGTTCTCCTCATCACAGATCAATCAAGCACTTCGGTAAACCATTTGTGCGTGGCCGAGCTCAAATAGCTCTTCCATATCCTGTACGAATATCTCCTTGTCTCACACCGATTAATCATGACAACTTGAGCTGACTTCAAAGAACATCACTGTTGCGAGCTAGCGTTACATTTCAACATGCGTGCATGACTGTCACATGCACGGCGCTGGTCTTCAATCTTTGATATTGGTTACAACGTTGTTAACAGTGGCAAGTACTGAAGCATTTGGTAGGGTTAGCCGTGGCTGCAATTTGCCTCTGGGGCCCAATCTTGAAGCGGCACTGAAAATTCCCATGGCCATGGAGTCCACTGGGCCATTGTCGCAAGCTTACTCATACAACATTTTTTGAAAATAGCTCACCCCAGATAGCCCGGATTTTGAAGTCCAGTCTGGAGCTATGAATGTCGCTGGACGAGGCTACTTTTCTCCAATCGATTGGAGGATCGATGAACGGGTATCGGTACCCGATGTTTGGCCCATTCAAGTACCGTATTACTTGGTGGAGACCTCGCCACATGAAGCGCGCCCAGATAACAGAGTAACTATGGAGGCGAGCACAACCAATGTATCTAATGGAAAGAGGCAACATGTCACCATGTTGCCACCAGCCTCAAAGAGTACTGTAGTACGACGTCATGACTAAATTTTAAGAAGACCCAATTGCGCAGTACTAGTAGTATCAACTTGATCCTCTGGAAACAAATTCGTTCTTTTAAAAGAAACTTCAAAGCCAGCATCATATGAGCTAGCCTGGCATACACTCTGATCGCTCAGAAATCATTGCAAACTTCACTGCACAATTATACGACATGACATTCCAAATACACGACCATCGAGGCGCTGAAGCTCGGATAGATCTCCTTCAAAGGAATTCATCAGAGCACCTCCGGGCTTAAGAAATTGTACAATGTTCACTCGCCCCATATCCCTAGCTAGGCAAGCTGCTTTTGTCGCCCATTTCCTCGGGAAGAGTCAGATCTTCGGGACATCAGCTTCAAAACCTCTCACACCAAATCATCGCCCTTCAGCTTCTTCCCTGTCATGGGTGGCACGTGGCTGTCCCCCGTAGGTACCACATCACCGGCAAAAGCAGAGTTGGTTTCTCCAGCTGCTTCAAGCGGGTCGGAAGAGGGGACATTCTTCTGAAAACTGCTATCAGACAATTTCATCGAGGAATCTGACATTTTGGAAGTCCGGCTGCCGTCCAGCGATTCCTTCCCCGTACCGTCCGCTTCCTGCTTAATCCGGCGCATGCCTCGCTGTGACCTCGACTCATTTGCCTGCACAAAACGCATTGGCGTTATTAGAAAATCCTTAGACGTGGAAGCAAACGCCCTTCTGACGCCAGGCCCCCGCACGCATGCACACATGCCACCGTGCACGCGCACGCGCACACACCCATCCACCCCCCCCAACATACACACACACACACACACACACACACACACGCGCGCGCGCATGTGGGCGCATGCAAAGCTGGACATGCAGAGCTGGAAGTGCGCATGCACACCTATATCGACAGAGAGGCAGGTGTCGGCTGAGGAAGAGAATGGGGCGGGGGGCACGGCCGGAATGCACGGTTGTCGGGTGGGGCAGTGCTTCGCTTTGAACATACACGAGATTTGACATTGTCTGATGTAAGCTAATCACGGGTTATGCACCAGTGTCGTCACCCAAAGTAATAAACTGGATTCCAGTGGTTTGACCCCTTATTCCACAGGCGCCCATGGAATTATCGGGGATGTTTTGCACGAAGCAGCCAGCCCGACCTTAATTCTCAGTGTTGTAATGGACACCATATATGTTGACACCGCATGGTGGACCACATCTCTCCGCTATATATAACCTGAAAAGTGTGTGACGTGCCGAGGAAGAGCACTGCAGCT
>KV908712.1:13481-25981 GCA_002005505.1 Botryococcus braunii | reverse complement strand
ACATGTGCATATCTTAGGGGAACTTGTGGGTGGAGAGAGGTTTGATAGGGACGGTGAAGTAAACACGCACCTAAATTGCCCCAGCCCCCAGCGAGAGCATTTGCGACGCCTACAACGGTGGCAGAGAACATGATGCTGGACCAGTACTGGCAGGCCACAAACACGGCCAGCGATAAGCCAATGAAGAAGCGCGCCGCAATGTAGCCTGCTGCGTTTGTGACAAGCGCCATTGAAAATGTTGCAGTGGAGCACAGTAGCATGGTCACAGCCATCCCTGCAGACAATCCACCATAAAATTTTGAGTGATAACTGCAATGCCGTACAATTGTTGCCTGTGATCACACCACATTATCGACTTCTAGATCCTACTGTAATGATCTGGAAAGTATTACATTAATGAAGGTTTCTAAGACCACACAATACAGGCAGGACCATGCAATTGCCAATTGACTGGTCAAGCACATGTGACTGCAGCCCTTGAAAACTCGCCGAGTTTGATTATGTGATCATGACCAAGGACTCTTCACTCTGAGACGTTGGTAAAGGCCAATACGTCAAGTGCCTTCACTCGGCCACACCAGCATTCGGGGTTCTCTCATGGACGACCAGAACTGCTTGAGATACTCTTATAAGTACTTGGCTCAGGCCCTTGCTTCACAATGATTATATGGGTGACTTGCACTTTTGCTGCGGTCATCAGGCAGATATGAAGGTTCATGAACATTATCTTGCGCGGTTAACGCCTTCTTACATAGGCATCAACTCGGTGTGTAGCCAATGAACTAAGAATCTTGGATATGCTCAACAGTGAACATTCGAGTCGTTGAGGCTCATTTTGAGGCAATGCAGTGGACAGGGGACGCTTCCCTCAAGAGGACGCTTGGGAAGGGCAGCAGAAGTGGGGCAAGTACCTAAACGCGGCCCAATCACGTCACAAATGCCGCCCATTGCAATGCGACTGAAGACTGCAGCAATTACAGCCTATGAAACATGAGCAAAGTAAGTACGTGCATCTTATGATCATATTCATGACTTCCTGCAAGGCTCAACTGAGCCTAGTTCTTAGTGGTGATCGGGGTTGAGGACTCCTTAAACAACACGGCAACAACCAGTTAAAGCAAGGGGGTGGTGCAATTTCGCATATTTTAAACAAAATCCGAGTTTACAAGTGATACCGAGTACCACATTCTGCATATGATCTGATCCTCTGCGAAGAAAACCCGCTTTGCCTGAGGGACCATGGTCAGCGTAGGCGTACCATGATATTCCCGTTGGCGATGTCCATCTTGGTAAGATTTAAGTCCTGTATCCACAAAGGTTCATCAGTAATGGTATGGGCTTCATCGAGGTGTGAGGCCTGGGAATACGCGCAGTCGTCCAATCTGCCAGGTTCCTACCTGCCGGATGACGGGAATCAAGGGTGCCGCCGCAAAGGTGGCAAAAAATGACATGTGAAAAGCAAACCTACGTTCAATCAGACGCATTCAGTAAGAACTCGACCTCAAACACCCTAGGTCGTAGATTGGACGTCGAACGGTGAGTCCAAACCACCGACATGGACAAAATGCAATTTTTGAAATGTTGGTTACCAGTCTAGATGGAAACTTAGCATGTGAGGCCGCTTGAAGGACCATATCTTTATTGTTTTAGCCTTGTTCTCGCTATCTACCGGCAGATCAAACTTTGGCACGGGATACTCTGCACCCTCCTTCTCCATCATACAGGCCTTATGAATCCAAAACTTTCTTATTTCTGCAAGGAGTGAGAATCGCGGTAATAAACTGCCCGCTTGTTTGTCGACCACGAGAGGTCTGATCAGTCGGGCCTTCCTGCTACCGTCAACTCTCTGTCGACTTGATATTTTTAATCCAGAAGCCCACAGGTCATATGCTGAAGTGGATTCTAGACAGTGCTGGGCTTTAATCCTTGCTTTTACGTGCAGAGGTGAGAGGCTATGCAGTACGGTGTTTAAAATAATCAGCGGAGCGCTGTCTATAAATCACGGGCGCCCCAAATGGGCCACATGAGTTCCATGAGGCCCCAGGACGTACAGAGAGGTCCCTTTCTGCCGTTTCGACGACCGGCGAGCCCAGCTGTCCCAGGTTATCACAACCACGTTAGTGTACCAGGTTTGCGCTTGTTGGAAGGCGGATGCTCGAGCATAAAGGCAACTGGAGGCGTGCCTTCAAGAGAAATTGCGTGGCGGGGAGCCAAAGGAACAAGTCGATCAACAAAGACACCGCTGCAACGTATGAGAGAGAGAAAGAGAGAGAGAGAGAGAGAGAGAGAGAGAGAGAGAGAGAGAGAGAGAGAGAGAGAGAGAGAGAGAGAGAGAGAGAGAGAGAGAGAGAGAGAGAGAGTATGAGAGAGAGAGAGAGTGCGTGTGCGTGCGTGCGTGTGTGTGCGTGCGTGCGTGTGTGTGTGCGTGCGTGCGTGTGTGTGTGTGTGTGTGTGTGTGTGTGTGTGTGCGTGTGTGTGTGCGTGTGTGTGTGTGTGTGTGTGTGTGTGTGTGTGTGTGTGTTTGTTTGTGTGTGTGTGTGTGTGTGTGTGTGTGTGTGTGTGTGTGTGTGTGTGTGTGTGTGTGTGTGTGTGTGTGTGTGTGTGTGTGTTTATCTGTCTGTTTGGAAAGCTGTGTCAGTCATCGAAAATGCGAGATATATGCATACATCTACCTAAACATATTATAAAGGGAGCTTTACGAGTTGTCTGAGCGCCATACCTTTATTCACAAGGCGCTAAAACAGATTCTCTTTATATACCACAGCATGGTGATAGCAGGTGCGACGTACGTCAAAGCCCCCACAGTAGGTGTCACACTCATTGAAGGGATGTTTATGGCCGTGTTTTAATGTGTACGTCACATGAAACAGCCCTGCACAATATTTCCAACCAGAATAGCCATCGTGGATAATGGTTTGAGATAACACTTCCATTTCCTCCAGGTGTCCTCACACCAGCCCCAACATCAAAAATGCAGAGTACTGTCATACCCCAATGTTTGTCACAAGCTTTTGGACTAGGGAAAATGATTTTGGTACAGACTAGCCTCGTTGCCTTGACTAACGTGTGGAGAAGGTGAAATATAGCGCATTGGACAGTGGGTGCGCTTGAATACAACCTTTTACGTAGTGTTGAAGGCCTTCAGAGCCAACAGCGTGCACAATGATCACAAATTAGTGTGCTCGCTTTCGGCAAATTTCAAAGGTTTGTTGGAGAAAACGTGTGTTGACTGTTGAGATCCTTAATAGAATGCCGTCAAGGATTATGTTAGGGGACATATTTGTTGTATACTGCGTACTGTATCCGTATAGAATCCCTTCCATCATGGATAGCACTGTTGGGCACGTGGGAGGCCCGATACACAAATACCTTGCGTGTGCAGATCAAGATGAACACATTGTCCAAAACCACTACAATACATCAACCGGGATTTTATGTTTACAACGTACTCAGAGTTCCTCCACCAAGACGCCTACCAGGTATACATGCACCATTCTCCGAGCCTAGTGAGACCGGAAAAGCTACTGAGCACCTCGCCACGCCAACAATGCCAGGCGGATAACACACGGAGACATAGTTATTAGATCGCCGGAAAACCTCGCTTGTTTGAGGCCTCTAAGAGGAATTGTCATATGTTATTACAACATGTCCATTCTCCCAACTTCAACATCCTTCACGAACACTCCTGCCGTTACTTCGCGCATTTTGCTGCTATACCACGTCTTTGCGCAGTTGGATTCCAGTAAAACTTTATCATGATGACCGGCAACTACGGTAAGAAATCATCACCTTCGCAGCCTTCTCCTATAGGTAGCTACCCGGTAGCAAAACCTTACTTCATTGCAAGCTGGACCATACTTCTTAAACATCCCGCTAGTGGTGTGGGCAAAACTGAACAATGACCAAGACGAAAATGGTGTATCCATCCATCGTCGGATGGAAGGTAGCACCATATTTACAACCAGCCCCCAAGATTGTGCCCCCAAAAACGGGATGCTCCTTGCGTGAAGGGTTTGCACAGTGCAACGCAATTTTCAGTTACAAAAAATTTGCATACCAGGTGAAAGGACAAAGGGCAGGAGCTTTCTCGGTCTATAGACAGCTCATTGTCTTCTACCCCGAAAGCGATACAGAACGAATCCAGTCACATCAACATGCCAGCATCAGATCCCCTTGTATGTTGCCTCCAACGATAGCGTCTGGCAACTAGCCTAGAAACAAGGATATGCCAGATGTTCTTCCACCTTTTCACGCATTGATGCTTATAGATCATGGATACAGGTATGGGTTAAAACCCAAGCTCGTTCCAATTCCTTGAAAGTGCCTCTCAATAATACTTCCTGCTAGAGCCTGAAGTCAGAATGGGGCCCCTCAATACTCACTGGGGAAAGATCTCACCTTTGGAGGCTCAAGCTCTACCATACCCAGGAAACCCCTCACTGGACAATCCGTGGACACTGCTGAAGTTTTGGGACGGTAGTGCATTGAAAAAGACTTCCAATCTTCTTGGAAACTTTCCAATTCCCCTTGAACTATCGACAGCACATGCGGCAGCCGAGATGCACATTTAATGCAGAAGAACAGTTGAGCAACTAAATATAAATCTTAAATTGGCTTGAGCAACTAAATCTGAAATGTACTTTGGTAAACTACCACAAATAAAGTCATATTGTCCGCCCGCATGCAGTTGGAGCCAAGACAGCTTGCTCGCTAGCAGACTTCAGACGGCCAACCTTCCATGCTACACATACAATATTGGAGGAATTCAAAGGAATACAAACACAGGAGACACTACATGTCTCCCCCCTGGGATCACCACAGAACAAATTCTCATGAGTCGTCCTTTCTGTCGCCAAATCTCAGCCACCTCAAGTGCAGGAACTACCTCTCGACCAAGACATCAAGCCTGCACTAGGACATGACATACCCATGGTCCAAGATGATCCTTCTTTTGAAGTCTTCAAACCACGAATCATTTCGGAGACTCAAAACCCCACGCTAGTACTTGACATTCTTCAGTACATGCTGTCGCAGTGAAATTCAGCTGAACTGTGTCTAGCTTCGCATGATACACCGATGGAAATCTGGATTGTGTTCCAACACCAGTCGCCTTCACTTCCTGCAACAGCATGTGGCATTGCTTGAAGCAAAGCCTCTGGATGGCAGCACAGACAGAAGAGTAAAACCAACCTTGCCGAAGCATGTGGCATTGCTTGAAGCAAAGCCTCTGGATGGCAGCACAGACAGAAGAGTAAAACCAGCCTTGCCGCTCAAGCCTCCTTTAGTAAAACTACCACGGGGTGGATCGGGCTCCTCCCCTAAGAATCAACTGCCGTGCCAGTGCTTACAGTCCAGTTGCAAAAAAGGCGTGTTCAGCCTCTGCAGCCACAACTTGCCGAGACAATGGGGCCCGGGAGTCAGTACAATTCCCCTCTGTTCTTTTGAGACCGTCCAGGTCCATGACCATCGATATGGCAGATTTAAACCTTTTAGACGACCTCCTCCTTGGGGTTGGGCAGAGTTTTACCCTTAGCTTCTGAGCTACCGGAACAATTTTCTGAAGCAAGTCTGCGCATTCCCCTTTGTGACCGGGATTCATTCGCCTGCAAGCACACCACACAACACCACTGGTTACAAGTGGGCTTCTGCATACAGAGGGAAGTGTCTCCATGTCATTGCCAATGAAGAGCGCCATGCCATTCTTGCCAATGAAGGGCACGTGCCAATCTTGCCAATGAAGGGCACCGTGTGCCATTCTTGCCAATGAGGAGCCCGTGCCATTCTTCCCAATGTAGAGCACCTCCAAAGACAACTGGCGCTAGACATGCTGGGTTCCGCAGAAAAAAATGGCATCGTAATTTATAACCAGATAGCAGATGTTCTGTCAATGTTCTTGATCGTGTCTGAGAAGCCCGACGACCTGCTTTCCCATGTTGTGAAGCAGGTAGTCCCTTCTCTGCCACAGGTCATGATGGTCATAGAAAATGCACTGGGTTAGCCCTGTCTGAGCACATGTACCACCTGAACTTCCATGTGCCGTAACCACTAGCCAGGCGTGGGGTGTGGAAGGACACACTTGCAAGAACAGGGAACACAGCAGGCTCGAGGAAACCCCAGCAGGGTCTGGAGACTGATCGGGAAGGGTCATAAGATTCTTGATTTGGTGTGCAAACAGCCAGTCCTAACCACTGTCCCCCAGCTGAGACCCCTGTCCCCCCCCCCCACACACACACACACACACGCACACACGCACACGCACACGCACACACGCACACACACACACGCACGCACGCACGCACGCACGCACGCACGCACACACACACACACACACACACACACACACACACACACACACACACACACACACACACACACACACACACACGCGCGCGCGCGCGCGCGCACGCAAACACGTCAAGTAAAGGGAAGGCTGTAAGAACCGTGTGAGTAGCCAATTTAAAGGCTACAAAACTGCTGTCAGGGAATGAACCACCAAACTTTGGCAGAGCACAGAGCTGATTATGACATAATGCTGATCGGCCAGAAACAGCGGCTCTTGCCAGGTCAGGAATGCCATGTGCCTTGATCCCCCACAACCCACCCCCCCCTCTACCTCACGGCACACACATGCATGCATGTGAATGAGAGTTTGCGAAGGGAATATGGGGAGGTAGCGATGGAGTGCATGTGAATGAGAGTTTGCGAAGGGAATATGGGGAGGTAGCGATGGAGTACATACGAGTCTGAGGGGATTTGTGCTTGGAAGAGGGGGTCTCCATGACGTGGAGAAATACAAGCACGAAGAAACCACTGCCGGGAAGGAAGGAAACTTACAAAGTTGTAAGCTGCTTCGTTTTTGCCCTCGGCAATCTCCTCGGGAGTGTACTCAGCTGAATAGAAAGCGAACTCGTCTGCCCCCGCAGAGGCAGGCAGGATCATGCCTCCCCACATGGGGAACCAAATCAAAATTGTCAGCTGACTCACTGCCAGGATTGTGATCCCAAGATACTGGAGCCCCTTGTATGCTGGGATTGTTGTTGTTGGCCCAAAAAACGCCGCCTGTGTGCAATCCGAGCAGAATTTGTCAAGCGGAATCATTATACCCACTTAAGAAACCAGTCGCACTTTGTACACCAGACTGTCCGGAGGGTTCTGCAAATTACCCATGCTAGCTAGAGCATCCTTGCACAACACCTTCATGGCTGTATGTCCACGTTCATCAAAGCAGCATCAGGAACCCGGGGGCAGTGTACACCCCTCTACATCAAACAGCGAATCAACACATGAGTGCAAATATATTTTGCTCTTGTGTCATCATATGTCTCAGCACACAAGTGGAGTAAACTTCCCATCAGGATTTTTATGTTTGTAAAAGTGTGAGGGAGCTCCAATCATCAACCAGAATGGCAAGCACTTCCGCAATCAAGCAAGTGCAAAATGAAGGCCGTCCTCATATTGAAATCAAGCTCATCCAAACCCTTCAGATGAGGCGTTGTCTTTTGCTACCCAAAACCTGATACTTTCCCATCCGACAAACCTAACCCTTAGCTCTTCAAGATTCAAGAAGTGAAAAATATGGCAGTTTGAAGAGTTCAAGAGGAGTTGGGGGAGGCAGGCAACCGCACCGTGAGTATGCCCGCGCCGGCATTGCCACCAGCCCCAACAAAGCCTGACACTGCGCCCAAGGCTCTCCGGGAGCTGAAGGGGACGATAGCAAATGTGGTCCCACATGCCTGCTGTACTGTGATGGAGAAGAAGCACAGCAGCACAATTGTGATGGGCAAGCTGTTGTAAGACAAGCCCAAGCCCAGGCAGAAGGCTCCTGCACCATCATCACCCACACCCAACATTGCTGAAATAGTGTGGGAGGTCCATCAAATCTGCAGGTTTCATCTGGAGCTGTTTCCGCAGTTTCTCTTAACAGAGGCACATATTCACACGCACAGCACAGCATACAAATACACATCAAATCTGCAGGTTTCATCTGGATCTGTTTCCGCAGTTTCTCTTAACAGAGGCACATATTCACACGCACAGCACAGCATACAATACACACGCGCACGCGCACGCAGGGAGAGAGAGAGAGAGAGAGAGAGAGAGAGAGAGAGAGAGAGAGAGAGAGAGAGAGAGAGAGAGAGAGAGAGAGAGAGAGAGAGAGAGAGAGAGAGAGAGAGGGGGGGAGGGAGAGGGAGAGGGAAAGGGAGAGAGAGAGGGGGGGGGCACGGGTGGGACAGCAAATGGATGATGAATGGGTGCTTGGATTGAATGAAGATCAGGGCAGCGAACACCACCACCCCAAGCACGAGAGATGAGTGAGTCCGCACCAGCAAGAGTTTGGACAGCCCAGTGAGTCCAGAGGCGGCTCCGCATCCCATAGCGACGTCCGAGAAAGTCGGAGATAAAGCCACCAGACGCTCGCGAGAAGATGTTGAACATGCCAAAGCTGCCTGCCAAGTCTCCAGCTGTTGTTGCAGACAGTCCAAAGTGGTCGAAAAAGTACTGTGCAAACACGTTGTCCACAACCAGCTGCACATGCCCCAACCACAAAACCCACGTCAGAGTCTCGAGGTAGCCAGGCGGCCATCGATACTTGTTTAGAATTTTCAAAGTAGTAAGAACGAGATGCGTCAATTGCATAACCTGAGGGCAAAATTTAAGAGTTTGTTGGCACTTGAAACCCTGCAGAAGGGGACACCACATCCACATTCCAGCCAGGGACACGTAGGCCCAGAAACACGCAGCCACAGGCACAGACAGAGGCACCAGCGTGAGCCATCAGATGCACTTGCGAGGGCAGAGGCGCACGAGTGCAATCGTTCTGACGTGTATGCGCGCGCGAACACAGAAAGACAAACACCCCCCTGGGGGGGGGAGAGGGGGAGGGGGGGTGAAGGGGGTCAAGAAAGGGATCACCTCAACACCAAAGCAGCAAGCATAGAGGACGAGGAGGATGTAGGTGCGGTAATTTCGCAGTGCCAGCCAATACTCATATGCACCTTTTGCTTGTTCTTTCTTTCCAGACTTTTTCAGCTCGGCATAGTTGCCATCGGGCATGTCCTGTACCAACAAGAAAGTTTTATCCTTATATCGAGACCAGGGCAGTGTGCATCGCTACTCTTCTCTGCAAATGTCTGCAGGGAGGCAACATTAGGATCACTGCCTGAGGACAATCCCATCAGTCCTTCCGATCTTGTTCACTTCTTCAATAATACATACAAGGCGGGAAAGGGGGGGGGGCGCAAGAATTCCCTAACCCTCAACTCTTCAAACTTCAGAACTCAAGCATGGCACAAATCTTAGGAGTGCAGACAACAACATTACAGGGTTGACGTGCTTCAGAGAATAGAAGCAAAGGGCAGCCAGCTAATTAGAAATAGGAATCACTTGTCCAAGGCTCAAGATGATGAGGCCAGAGATGACTTGGATGATGCCAGGGATGAAGTAGGCAACCCTCCATGAGACAAAAACGGACATGTGTTCTGCCAGGCCTTCTTGAATGCGAGGCATCAACAAGTTAGTCACGCCGCCTCCTGCGAAAAGCAAAAAAAGATAGATTCAGATCGCTCCCTTGACCCCTGCTTGTCCGTGCATGAATCCGGACTGCGTTGGGCCCCTTTTCCTTCAACCATACCATCTCAATGAATGCAGAGAGAGGGGGAGGGAGGAAGGGAGGGAGGGAGAGAGATAGGGGGGGGGGAAAGACAGACAGAGGGAGAGACAGAGGGAGAGGGAGAGAGGGAGAGAGGGAGAGGGGGAGAGAGGGAGAGGGGGAGGGGGAGAGGGAGGGAGGGAGGGGGGAGAGAGAGAGAGAGAGAGAGAGAGAGAGAGAGAGAGAGAGAGAGAGAGAGAGAGAGAGAGAGAGAGAAGAGAGAGAGAGAGAGAGGGGGGGGGGGGAGGGAGAGAGGGAGAGAGAGAGAGAGAGGGAGAGAGAGGGGGGAGAGAGAGAGAGAGAGAGAGAGGAGAGAGAGAGAGAGAGAGAGAGAGAGAGAGAGAGAGAGAGAGAGAGAGAGAGAGAGAGAGAGAGAGAGAGAGAGAGAGAGAGAGCCAGAAATGCATAGAATAGGTGTCCATCACAACATTTGCCACACCCCCAAGGTTTAAATCCTGAGGTTTCAGAGCGCGGAACTCGAGAAACACTATGATGCATCCTGAATCTTGTGTTCTCACGTGACCATGGATGAGGCAAAGGCTTACCCAAATTTCCCCATCCGCCTGCAACAGCATTTGCGGTGCCCACGACAGTGGCAGAGAACATGATGCTGGACCAGTACTGGCAGGCCACAAACACAGCTAGCGACAGACCAATGAAGAAGCGTGCAGCAATGTAGCCTGCTGCATTGTGCACTATGGCTATGCCAAAAGTGGCACTGGAGCATAGCATCATCGTGATTGCCATCCCTGTGCAGTGCAGGCTTAGCATGAAGGATGCGCAACCCAGTGCAGACGAAGTATGCATTAGGTCATGCTGCCATACAGCAAAGAGGTTTGCAGACACAATGACTTGCAAGGCCTCCCCGCCAGAAGATCATAAGCAGAGCTGGCACAGAGCAGAGTGATAAGCCCAATGGAAGGCAGTGCCTCGTGCAGATAGACAGTTATGGCAGGTTATGCAGCTGCAACAGACATGGCAACCTAGCAGACTTCTAAGTGGAGGTCGAGAAACCCAGCAAAGCTGGCCGGTTTCTTCAGCGAAGGTGCAGCACAGATGTACAGGCAAGCAGAGGATATTATTGGCTGAGCAGGTATACATTCAGAAGAAGCATTTGGATTTGGGTGCATGCCATCGGGGGCCTGGACAAAGGAACGCCGAAGACATTAACAGAGTCTCCATTTTGAGGAGCAAGCTCATGACAAGCGTAGAAATGATATGTTCAGAAGGATAATTCCGCCGTAGGGGATGACAAAAACTTCGTTGAGACTGAATGAATTGATAAGCAATCACCTTGGAGGAGCCATAGTGGAGAGTGACCATACCTAGCCTAGGTCCAACCATGTCGCAGATGCCTCCCATCATAATTCTGCTGAAGACCGCAGCAATTACGGCCTGCAGCAAAATACAGTGTGCTCAGCACGAAACCCAATTATCAGGGCTACCAAAAAAATAAACCAAAATCCCAATGGACCGATCACCAAAACAGACAGTTGCTTCAGGAGAGCAACTCACCATGATGTTCGCATTTGCAACGTCCATCTTCGTAAGGTTAAGATCCTTCGGAAACATAAACCCTACGTCAGAAGAGGAACAACCGATAAACACTTTCAACAAGGAAGACACAGCACTCTACAACTAGCACCTTCAGCCTGAACCAGGTCATGGCAGGACAAAGCGCGCTTCTGTCCAAGAACAATCCATCTTTCACATGCAGCCGTCCATGCCTGACATCTTCTAAAGCAGTGGCACCGACCTTCGCTAACCATGCAAGAGAATTACCTGGCGAATGACGGAAATCATTGGAGCAGCCGCAAACGTTGCGAAGAAAGACATAAAGAAGGCAAACCTGTTCCGTCAAGCACTTCACACTGAATCCTTGTTCGACATCACGTCACCAATTAACCAGATGAGTATTCGTGAGGAAGCGTACCAATTCAAATGGAAACATAGCATATGCGGTCTGGCAATAGACAGTATCCGGAGCTGTTTTGCTTTGTTTTCCGAATCGACGGGCAGAGAAAACTTTTGAGGTTGGTCGAAGTGGACGGACTTCACTGCGTCAACTTGATGAGACATTCTTTCGGCGCTGTCTTCTAAAGAAACCATGTCTTCGGGGTTTGCGACCGGCAACATGCTTTACTCAGATTGGTACGAAGACAGACCAGACACAAGTCGGCTGAAGGTCGACGAGCAGAACGACAGGCAGAGGCCTTGCATACGAAGTCAAAGATTTGAATATACTCGCTTAACGTTCTGGTGGTTGTAATCAGGTGGGTCCCCATGCTTATCCCCGTGAACAGTGCCCCGGCACATCAAGAGAGTCCACCCATGTGCCTCTTCGATCTGGGGGAGATCGCGACTCTTTCGAGCTTGAACGCCCAAAGTCGGGACTAGCGCCCTTTGTAGGCCATATGGCCACGTGCCCCAGCGTTATGTATTAGCAACCCTTGATCCTAGGTCCTTCAAACAGCAGCAAGGCCACCTGAGACTGATATTTCTCACTACTACCTTTAAACAGCAGCAAGGGGCAAGGACACTGATGTATTCACTTTTCTCTCTAAGGATATCGAGGCACTAGCAGGACATTTGGCTTCATGATGGACAGACCTGTGGGTTCGCTGTAGTCTTTTCCACTCTGGTTGGGCTGGCGATCAAGCATCGTGAACAACCTCATCATTTCATCAACATCATCATCATCTCCTCCTCTCCCTGCTGTTGCCCCCCCCCCCCCGCGGCCCCAACCATTTCTTCCGTCTGCAGCAAGTCAAGCGCAACTCTGGCAAGGTTGGTGGAGATGTCCCCACTTTGTTTTGTTTGCATTCATTCCCATCAGAGGAATAAAAAAGAA
>KV908711.1:79542-99702 GCA_002005505.1 Botryococcus braunii | reverse complement strand
CGGCGTCACCTGCAGTGATGGCACGACGGCAGCGTCAGTTCGTAGCCTGTGGGAAAACCGTCCCGCTACACGTTCCAGGCCACAGCACTCTCCAACAGTAGAGGTTGGTCAGGATACCACATGCTTCGGACAAGTCTTACAAATGATGTAACTGCTCTCACTCTTGCTAAACCACGTAACACTACGCCTTGCCTGATAGCAGAGTTCAGCACCAAAGAGGCCTTGCGATGTCTACTTTACGTCACTAGAATACAATAATAGTTCATCAGTAACTCAGCAAGGTCTCTTTGTGATGTTTGTACAGTGAAACTATCTTACCGCCACAACGGTGGACGTCAACATAAGTCTCAATGAGGTCAAACATTCAGTGCGCTCTCGTCATGCACTCTCATCAATGCACACAGCAGTAATATCTAACTGGTCTGAATGTTTGAGCACAATCGTATCTGGAACGACTTTGAGAATCCTAAACACACCTGCAGTGATGGCACGACGGCAGCGTCAGTTCGTAGCCTGTGGGAAAAACCGTCCACGCTACAACGTTTCCAGGAACAGCACACAGCACTCTCCAACAGTAGAGGTTGGTCAAGGATACCAACATGCTTCGGACAAGTACCGAGCCGTTCCTGGGCTGCCCAGGGATGGCTCGGACTGCAGGGATCCTAAAGTACTACCATACGTAATGTCTATTGAGAACGCATATCGTACAAGTCACGTGTTATGTCATTGAGGTACGAGTATGATCTATACCGTTCATAAAGGGCTATAAAGGCTATAGTTTACACTGCTGTTGATGGCATGTGACAGGGGATGTCACTAAGTACAGTATTGACCAATTCATTCAACACTTCCCCTTGACAGCACCCTGTCACCTATGTCATCTTCACAAGTCCAAACCCTCGCCTGTGCATCTGGAAGGCAGGGCGAGCGAGAGGCTTTGTCAGCATGTCTGCCTTGTTCCTTGCAGACTCCACATAGCAGAGTGTAACCTGCCCCTTTGCAATAGCTTCACGTGCAAAGTGGAAGCACACTGCAATGTGCTTAGTATACTTGCTATACAGTGGGTTTTTCAGGTTAGCAATGCACCCCTGATTGTCACAGTATAGCTTCACTGACCAAGGAGGAGTTCCGATTTCCTCCATGAACCCACGCAGCCAGTTAAGCTCCTTAATAGCCAGACTGGTTGCCATGAATTCTGCTTCCACAGTGGAGGTAGCAACTGAGTGTTGCTTCTTACTACCCCAGACCACAGCACTGCCAAACACTGATAGCACATATCCCGAGGTAGAATGCCTGCTGTCAATATCGCCAGCATAATCTGCATCAACATGACCTTCTAACACAGGCCCTTTCCCTCCCAGCACTAAGACACACTCTCGAGTAGACTGAAGATACCTCAATACCCTCAAGCCCTCATTCATGTGGGCAGTGGTGGGAGCGTTCCGGTAACGGGACAGAACACCCACAGCCTGAGCTATATCAGGTCGAGTTGTATTAGCAATATACAACAGAGACCCAACAAGCTCACAATATCTATGCCCGGGAGGCAGTGGAGTCCCAGACCCAAAGCTGGTCTCACCCACTGTAACCTGCGGCATCCCAGACATCACAAAGTCTTTACTCATGGGAGTATCGACTGTACGTGACTCAGCACTCACCCCAAACTTCTCACACAGTGCATCAATCTTAGGCACGCAGCTCAGTGATAAGCACCGATTCTCTCTATCTCTCAGGATCTGGCAGCCCAAGAAGTCCTTGACTTCACCAAGGTCATGAATCTTGAAGCTTGCCAACAGCTCCTTTTTCACCCATTCTATCTCTTCCGCACCCATTGCCACAATCAAAAGATCATCAACATACACAAGCATGTATGACAGCTCCCCATCCTCGTGTCTCTTTATGTAAACTCCCGCATCGCTCTTACACACTTCATATCCCATACTCAGCAGCTTCTCATTCAGGGTCTTGTGCCAAGCCCTGGGAGCCTGCTTCAGGCCATAAAGGGCCTTACGCAGTCTGCACACAATGTTGGGGTTGCCATTATCAAACCCAGGAGGCTGTGTCACATACACCTCCTCCTCTAATTCACCATTCAAAAAGGCGGTCTTTATATCCACCTGGTGAATTTCCATGTTCTTTGCTGCAGCAGTTGCTAGCAAAGTCCTCCTGGACCCATAGCTACTGGTGGGTGCAAAGACCTCATCTACATCAACTCCAGGAATCTGTCTACAGCCCTGGGCTACAAGCCGAGCCTTAAATCTCAACACGTTCCCATGTGCATCCGTCTTCACAGAGAAGATCCAATGCACAGGGATCACCTTGTGTCCCCTGGGTCTCTCAACGTACTCCATCACCTCGTGCGCATCAAGAGAATCTTGCTCCTCTTGCATTGCCTGGCGCCAGAATTCCCACTGAGGGGATCTTTGCGCCTCCCTGAGGTTTCCAGGGATTGGCACCTTGGACCACCTCACCCCAGGTATCTTACCCTTTGCAGGATTCAGATTGTGATCATGCACAACATGGCTATCCTCTCTAGGCTCACACGCACGTGCTTCCACTACTCTTTCGCTCGAGGTTACTGCGTTACACACCTCTCTGACTCTCTCCCACTCTGGAGGTGTCTGCAGCTTTCTCTCCTTGGAGGATTCACATGCTGCTCCACTCAATCTGGGTCTTACATCACTCATCATGTCCCAAATGCACTCATCACTTAAAGGCGCAGCATAATCTGGCACTGTGCGACACCCTGCAGTGGTGTCTCTCTCATCCACGCTTGTACTCTCACAACACACCTGTGACTCCCCAGTGTGTCCCTCACAAGCACGCAGAGCCTGGCCATCTGAAGACTCCCTTTGTCCATCAAGTGTCTGATTGGAAATCTCCAAACTGACCTCTCTTGCCTCACTCTCAGCGCTTACATGATCAGACATGCCCTCCAGCCTGGCCAAGTCCTGTCCATTAGGCTGAGCTTCCGTTGCTTCCCCTGGGCAAATGGCCTCTGACATTCTCCTATTCTCTCCATCACTCACATCTCCATCATGTTCCACAGTGACCTCAGCTGCAGTCTCACGTGCTGCTACTCTCTGATCATACCGTTGCTGCCGGGTCAGCCCGTCTTGCCCTCGGACACCCATGGCCCCAACTTCCATTCGAACACATTCTTGCACATTATTCAAACGTTGCATGTGTGACTTGGTCTCCTCGCCTCCTCGCGCCAGGTTCTCCATGTGTCCGAGTACGGACCAGCTGTGGCCGGACTGCGTATGGCTCAGCTCCGAGGAAGTGGGCTCCCCGTCCACGTTGACACTTGAAGTCTCAGAATTCTCACAGGGGTTGATTGCACATGGGGTAGTTGCACAGGGGGTGGTTGCACAGGGGGAGTCAGGTCCGGACTGCTGCACGTTGACCTCTCGGTTGCAGAGAGGCTCAGGATCATCTGAGTCCCAAAAAGACAACTGACCCAAGGACTGCTGGCCCTCCTGTTGTACAAAAGGCAAGGCAAAGGGCTGCTGGACTGCATTTGGACTCACAGGAGACATGGTGCTAAGCCCCACTCTGTCTGCGCCCCTTAAGTGCTCCAGAAAAGTAACATCTCTGCTTTCTTTCCAAATCCCGTTTCCCATATAAATTCTATATGCCTTTGACACACTGGAATACCCTGTGAAGAGACCAGGGGAGGTCTTAGACTCAAACACTCCCCTTTGGTGATCAGGTATGTGCACATGTGCTAGACAGCCAAAAGTCCTGAGCAGGGATACATCGGGCTTTACCCCATGGAAGGCTTCATAAGGCGTCTTGTCACGTCCAGTCACAGGTCCCATATTGTACAGGATGCAGGCTGTCTCCACTGCTTCCTTCCAGAGTGACTGTTTGGCAGCTGCATGCAACATGAGTGTTCTGGCCTTCTCCTTGATTGTTCGGTTCATCCGTTCAGCAACGCCATTTTGCTGAGGCGTGTATGCTGCAGAGGTCTCAAATTTAATTCCCTCCTGCGTACAGAAACCCTTCAATGTACTGTTGAGGAATTCTGTCCCCCTGTCAGTACGAATGCACTTAACAGAGCGGTTCAACTGCCTCTGCCAAAAAATCAGGAGGTCTCTGACTGCACTGCTGATTGCATCCTTGGTTTTTACTGCCAGGGCTATGACGTAGTGCGTAGCCTCATCCACAATCGTGACAAAGAAGCGCTCCCCAGTAATAGCTGTAGGGGAGATGGGGCCAACTGTGTCCAAATGAATTCTCTCAAGGGGCTCAGTGGCTGCTCTGGAACTGGTTCCAAAAGGGGGACGACTGTGCTTTCCTTGAATGCACGCTTCACATGAAGAGTGACAGTTTGCGCAAGGGGAGAGAGATACAGGGATGCCCAGGACCAAATCTTCAGACTGCAGTCGCCTCATATTAACCTCCCCTGGGTGCCCCAGTCTACTGTGCCACAGTGCTCTCAATCTGCAATCATGAGCGACTGGTGCTCTGGCTGTGTTAACGAACACAGAGACAGGGTTTCTGACTGGACTGACCTTCTGCAAGAAATACAGGCCATTTCTCTGTGCAACTGAACAAGACCAGTTTTGAGCGCCACGCATACCAGTGTAACTTCCCACACTGTCTGTCACAAAACTAGCCCCATCACGTATAGCAGCTGTCACTGAAATCAGATTAGCTGTAGCTGAAGGAACACAATGCACATTGTGAAGCCACAGGGGTTGCTGTTCTGCACTGCTCAAGCATAGGGAACCAGTTGCAATTATCTGTCCCGTGGCATCTGACGTAGCCATATGCAAAGGAATGGGATTTCTGTGCAGGGTGGGGGAATGTAGCAGGGACAGATCATTGACTAGGTGGATGGTGGCTCCACTGTCCACCAGAAAACTTCTCGCTTCTGGCATGACGCGTGTTGGTGTTAAGACATTCAGAGAAATCATGGCAGACATACCAGAGGGTGGTGGATATCCCCCGGGGAAAAAGTTGTTGCCGTTCCCGCTGCCCTCCGGAGGTCGAGCCACTGCAGCCGACGCTTGATTTTGGAATTGCGGAAGCAGATTGGCCATTGCAGCCATGACTTGCTGCAGGTTCTGTTGCATCTTCTCGTCCGCCTCCTTCTTGAGGCAGTTCCTCTCAAAATGGCCTAGCTTGTTGCAGTAGCGGCAGCGCCTGTTGTCACGCCGGTCCCGTCCCTCCACCTTGGTCGATGAAGCTTGGCCCCCCTGGCCTCCAGCTTGGGTCTCCTGTGGGCTTGCAGTCCCTGGTGTGGTGGAGTAGGCTGGTGTGATGGCTGCCCTGGCCACAGGGGTGACTCTGGGGACCTGGTCGTTGAAGCCCAGTCCCTTGGCTGTGGTGGAGATGATCTCCCACAGTCCCTCCAGATCCTTCCCAGCAGATGAGGAGAACATCCCAGTCTCCTTCGCTTCCTCTGGCAGGCCCTTGATGATTGCCAGCTTGGCTTCTCTCTCCATGATGGAGTGCCCATTTCGCTTGAGTGCATGGAAGAGTGCCACCTTCCTGTTGTAGTAGTCCTCCAACGTTTCTGTCTCTCCCATGCTGGTGTGTAGGAGCTCCAGCCAGCGTGCTGTTACCTCCTGGTCTGCCCCTCCAGTAAAACGCTCTCGAACCCACTGGTAGGCATTGGCTGCCACTTGCATTGCAGCCAGCTTGGCACCCCACGCCTTGGGGACGCTCTCAATCAGCATTAGGAGCGCTGCTGCATTCTCCTCTGTGTCTGGCATTGGAGCTTCAATGGCTGCCTTGCACCTTTTGAGGCCACAGGCTGCCACATATGCCAGATCCCAGAGTGGAAATTCCACTCCCTCTCTGTCCAGAGTCACTGGACATTTGACATTCGTGGTGACGACGCCACCGGTTTTCGTCATTGCGATGCACATCTCTCCACTCTGCGCAGTGGAGTTTGCTGGCTGGCTGGGTGATGCACTGATGGAGGAGCCAGACCCAGCTGATCCAGACTCCGTTGCAGTGTGCTTACTTCTCGTTTTCATGATCACTTGTCTGCTTCTAGTTTTCATGATCAAGCCAGTTCTTCACTCCAAGCCTTAAATGACTTCCCCTGGAAGCACTTCTTCCTAGCTCTGACACTGAGTTGATCAGTCCCAGAAGTACTTCTGCTTTCCCAGCCCAGTTGCTACTGTACAACAATTCCTTCCAGCACTACAGAAGGAATAATTTTACGTGACTAGCTCGATATGTTTGAACGGCCAGACCTCACTCGTCAGTGAAGCTCGCAGTCTCGAAGCGGGGTCCGAAACCCCTTTTCTCCCTGGAAATCTGTCGTGCGTCACTGCAAGCTCAGCTTGGAAAGCGTGGGCCCATAACCTCAAGCATTTCTGCTTGCGGCGTCACCTGCAGTGATGGCACGACGGCAGCGTCAGTTCGTAGCCTGTGGGAAAAACCGTCCACGCTACAACGTTTCCAGGAACAGCACACAGCACTCTCCAACAGTAGAGGTTGGTCAAGGATACCAACATGCTTCGGACAAGTCTTACAAATGATGTTAACTGCTCTCACTCTTGCTAAAGACCACGTAACACTACGCCTTGCCTGATAGCAGAGTTCAGCACCAAAGAGGCCTTGCGATGTCTACTTTACGTCACTAGAATACAATAATAGTTCATCAGTAACTCAGCAAGGTCTCTTTGTGATGTTTGTACAGTGAAACTATCTTACCGCCACAATGGTGGACGTCAACATAAGTCTCAATGAGGTCAAACATTCAGTGCGCTCTCGTCATGCACTCTCATCAATGCACACAGCAGTAATATCTAACTGGTCTGAATGTTTGAGCACAATCGTATCTGGAACGACTTTGAGAATCCTAAACACACCTGCAGTGATGGCACGACGGCAGCGTCAGTTCGTAGCCTGTGGGAAAAACCGTCCACGCTACAACGTTTCCAGGAACAGCACACAGCACTCTCCAACAGTAGAGGTTGGTCAAGGATACCAACATGCTTCGGACAAGTACCGAGCCGTTCCTGGGCTGCCCAGGGATGGCTCGGACTGCAGGGATCCTAAAGTACTACCATACGTAATGTCTATTGAGAACGCATATCGTACAAGTCACGTGTTATGTCATTGAGGTACGAGTATGATCTATACCGTTCATAAAGGGCTATAAAGGCTATAGTTTACACTGCTGTTGATGGCATGTGACAGGGGATGTCACTAAGTACAGTATTGACCAATTCATTCAACAAGTACAGTCCCATCTCTGCAGTGACCTGAGCTCTCCAGTGGTTTGGTCCACTGACATACGAAAAGGCACCCACATTGTCTGTTTGGAATATTGCACCATCCCTAAGGGCAGCAGATACTGACAGGATGTTGGTGGTAGCTGAAGGGACACACTGCACATGATGGATCCAGAGGGGAATGCGTTGCGGGCTCAAAATGCAGACTGACCCAGATGCAATAATACACCCAGTGGCATCCGAGGTGGCCAAGTGCAGGGGAATTGGTTTGGCATGGATGATAGGGTTATGCAGCAATGCCACGTCATTTACTAGGTGGACCGAGGCCCCACTGTCAACCAGCCAGGAGTGCTGCAGGGGTTTACTGATAGTACTGTCCAGGACATTGTGAGATATTGTGTACAGCATACCTTCAGGAGGAGGTGGAGGTGGAGCAGGAGGCTGAAACCAAGCAGGGAAGGCATCTGCACCATGATGGGCCAGTTGGGCTACTGGGGGATGGGGTCCACCCATAGATGGCTGGCCCTGAGGCCACATGCCTTGCAGCTGTTGGACAGCTGCCACCACGTTCCTCTGTGTCTCCTCGTCCCTGCGCCTCTTTCTGCAGTCTCTCCAATAATGGCCCTTTTTATTGCAGTAGTTGCAAACTCCCTTGGAATCAGACTGTCCGGTTGAGGGCGAAGGACTGGCTCCACTGAATGCTCCAGGGGTGCTGACTCTGTTGCTGCCCTGAGGAACAGCCAAAACTCGTGGCTGACGTGGGGCAGTCTCATCAAACCCTAGAGCAACGGCTGTGGTCCTCAGCAGGTCTGCCAGCTTGTTGAGTGGGGTCCCTGCTGCTGTTGACAGGCTGCCTGTCTCCTTGGCTGCTTCAGGTAGACCCTGCACAATTTGGGTAGCTACAAAGCTATCCAGGAGAGGATGATTATTCCTCTGAAGACATGCCTTCAGATTCAGCATGCGACTCACATATTGGGAAATGGTCTCGTCGTGCTTCATCCCCTGACTCATCTCCAACAGCCAGTCCATGTTGGCTTGGAGATTATAACCCCCAATGAACTTCCTGCAGATATATTCATATGCAACATATGCAGAGGATAAATCAGATAATTCCCCGTGCCACTCTTCGGGTACAGATTCATACAGCAACAGCAGTGCTGCAGCATCATGCGTGGTCCCAGGCATGTCCTCAAGTACTGCAGGCAGTGATCCCTTGGCCTCATTTGCTGCAAGGTACGCATTCTTCCAAATCATAAAGTTGTGTCCCTTTTCTTTTAGCTTGATATGTACCTTCACAAGTGTAGGAATCACCTTTGGCAACTCATCACCTTCTCCCCTGGATGTGCTGGGAGTGCAAGGCTCTCTCACAGGTGTTGAGGTAGTGGTCTCACTCACAGACGCAGAGGTTCCACTAGATGACTGACTCTTCTTCTTAGAAGTCATAGTGTGCACACTGAATGTCAGTTTCTAGCGTCAGAGGTACACTTAAACCACTTACTCCACAATGCCTTCAAGGTCTGAATCAGTTTCCCACTCAGACTCGTCACGAATGTTAGGAATCAGCACATCCTAAAAGGCCTTCACTGGAATAGTTGCCAGTGCAGACTCAACCGCCAAATATGCAGTGTGCTCAGCAAATTCTTGCTCACTGTTGAGCCACTTCGTTACACTACAATACCTCCGAAATTTCTCTTTGGTGATGAAACCTGGTTCCAAATTAACGAATGATTGTTCCCAAGGAGTGAACTTATACGCTGGATACGTGGGAAATCTTGAACCAAACCACGCTGGCAGGGGGAGAGGTCGTCCAACGTACAGATGAAACACGTAGTCTTTTACAATGGCAGCCCGTTCGTCAGGAGTCCGATCTCCTTGCTGTCCTCCGTTTCTGATTCTATCGTTGTACGAAGGTGGACCGGTTCTTAGCCGAGCAGGAACGTCGACGTTGGTAGTCTTGCGCGCAGTCTGCTTCGCTCTGCGGCGCTTGGCCATACAGCTTCTCGTCTCCGATTCTTGAGCCAGCCACACACACTCAACGGGAGAGTGGTGGGCCCATAACCTGTTAGGTTATGGGCTTGGCGTATTCCTGTGCAGTGGCGGCACGGAGGGTGTGAGTCAAAGTTCGCTCTACTGTGTGACGAAGAGTAGAGTCTAGAACATGAACAATCAAGGACTGATTGGGCAACTTTAAGGAAACACCCGGAGTGCTTGTGAAGTCCCAAACAAGTCTATTACAATTGCTCACTTGCTCTCTCTTAACAACGGAATTCAAACTATCCTAACTGGTACGTACTCAGAAAGGATCAATCTCATTGTCCGATGATAAGATAGCCAAGCACATACACATAACATGAAATATTAAGTTCAACAAAGCCTCAAATCTCCCTATCTATTCACCATCACGTTACCTGTGCAGTGGCGGCACGGAGGGTGTGAGTCAAAGTTCGCTCTACTGTGTGACGAAGGGTAGAGTCTAGAACATGAACAATCAAGGACTGATTGGGCAACTTTAAGGAAACACCCGGAGTGCTTGTGAAGTCCCAAACAAGTGCCTTGCCTCTCCGTGCTAGCACCACTACCTTCCTGCACTAAACGTGTCTGTAACTTGCGTTATCTTTATCTTCATTCAAATTGTTCCTAACCGCTAAGTCTTTGTAGTTTCGCCCATATTAGTCATTTATTATTGTCACTGACGGAATAGCCACTATTACTCCACTGGGGGAAAGGCATAAATAACTCATCCAATACAACAGAAAGCAATTCACATGAGTCCATTCAGGAGTCGGCTTAACAAGCCAAAGAGATCGAATGACTTACAAACTACTGCCGAACGAACACACATACTAACTAGTCTTACCTGCAAAGATCCAAAGGTGTTAGATTAATCATAAATGATGACTATACTCACAAGTGTATCATCCTGTGAACACACTGACACCTTTAGTTCATTGCATATGATGAACCTTATCTGTAAGCACCCCTCAGCCGTCACATAGCTGACTTACCATGTACTTAATCAGTTTGACCAAGACATACATAGTCGACAGCGTCAAACTGATGAACAATTCTGCAACATTCACATAACCATATTAGTCTCTGATCATCAAAACGGCATTTATGGCCGTGATCAAAAACATGACCGGCAGAGCCCCGACTTACCACGTATAGCAATTGCTTCCACAGAAGTTACTCACAACAAGTGAGAGAGAAAGAAAGCAATTCACATGAGTCCATTCAGGAGTCGGCTTAACAAGCCAAAGAGATCGAATGACTTCCTGGTGGTCCGGGTTCTCTGGCTATCTGTACTCAGATCAGCGCGTGGGAAACGCGCTGTCCAGCACTGCTACTGGCCTTTTTCACGAACATTAGGACATGCTCAGGGTTCCTATCCACAGAATTTGGACCCTTATCCTACAGTAACACATTTATTAACTCTAGATGCATGTCTTCCAGCCACTAAACGCTGGAAGGTATTTACAGCCATATAATAAATATCTCTCAATGCATTAATACTCGTAGATTGATCGTTCATAGCTATTGTCAAGATGTCTTTACCTTGAGTTAACTGTTTAGTTAACTTACAGCTGATTATTACATGTGATTGTACCTTCACGCACGCACGCACGCACGCACGTTAATTAACATGACATAATGAAGTACAAAACCCAACAATCTTCCCCTTGCTTCACATGTCAGTTAATTAAAAGCAGGTCATGACACACCCAATTTAGCCCTATGCTTCTCAAATGCAGCAGATGCCGGTGGTTTAATAAACATATCTGCTACATTTTCAGATGTAGCAACATAGACAGGGTCAATCTGCCCCCAAGCCACTTTCTCACGTGCATAATGATAGCTGATGCTGATATGCTTGGTGAACTTTGACACTATGTGATTTTTCTAGTGCTGTATAGCCCCTTGATTGTCACAGAATAGCTTGACAGTCTTCACTGTGACTCCAAGCTCTTCCAGCATACCACCCATCCACATTACCTCCTTTACTGCCGCAGCAGTCGCAACAAATTCAGCTTCCACAGTAGATGTAGACACTGAAGATTGCTTCTTGCTGCACCAAGACACTGCTGACCCGTTTAGAAGAAGAACAAACCCTGTGGTTGATTTTCTTCCATCCAAGTCACCAGCAAAATCTGCATCCACGTATCCCACCAACTCATTGTCACCAGAGTTAGTGTACGTTATGCCCATTTCCTTGGTTCAATTCAAGTACCTCAGTACTGTTATAGCACCATTCCAATGCGTTGTCGTAGGTTGCCCCCTGAACCGACTCAAAACCCCCACAGCCTGAGCTGTGTCAGGCCTAGTTGTGGTAGCTAGGTATTGTAGTGATCCCACGAGCTCCAGATACCCGTGACCCTCTGGCAATGGTGTGCTTGCTCCTACCTGCTCACCACCAGCCCCCAAGGGTGGCTCTGGATTTTGTGAAGTGACAAACCCATGCGCCATTGGAGTATCAACATCCCTGCCTTGTGCAGGAAGTCCATACTCCTCCACCAGCCTCTCAATTTCTAATACGTTAGTCATCTTGAGGCTCCCAGTGGTCTCATCTTTGGTGATTTCACATCCCAGAAATGATTTAATCTCACCAAGATCATGAATAGAGAACCTCCAAGTGAGCTTAGCACTGGGAGAACGAAATTATCCCACATTGATCCCACGGTCCCAGATTGATCCCACGGCAATCCCACATTGATCCCACCAGAATCCCACATCGATCCCACATTCGGTGGGATTTTGTAGTCGCAATCCCACCAATCCCACATCGATCCCACCTCGATCCCACGTTCCCACACCAATCCCACATTGTTCCCAAAAGAATCCCAGACCAAGAAAGTACCATTGCAAGGATGAATGTCACCTCATGACAGCTGTCCAAGGGTCACAGCCATCTGGACATCATGCAAAATGCATGTCCAACCTGTTTCCCATCCCCATGTCTGCAAAGACCACTAAAAGTCAGATGTATATACTCCTCCCCTAGGGTGCCAGGGGCCTCCCACAACCCCTCTCTGCCAGGGCAGCAAATTTGAGCCATCATCTCCAAAAGTTTAATCTGCAGCCACACCCAGCCACAGCCACACACACCCAGCCACACACACACACACACACACACACACACACACACACACACACACACACACACACACACACACACACACACACTCTCACACACACACACACACACACACACACACGCACACACACGCACGCACACACCCCCCCCCCCACACACACACACACACACACACACACACACACACACACACACATACACACACACACACACACACACACGCACGCACACACACACACACACACACACACACAGACAGCAACACACACAGCCCCACACACACACACACACACACACACACACATACACACACACACACACACACGCACACGTGCACGCGTACGCAGACACCGACAGACACACACACACACACACACACACACACACCCACACACACACACATACACACACACACACACACACACACACACACACACACACACACACGCACGCATACACACACACCGACAAAGAGAGAGAGAGGGGGCCAAGGGCAATTGCCCTTGGCCTATCTCCCCCTACATCCCCCTTGCAAGGGGGTTGTCAAAGACAGATTGTAAACCAGAACTTTCCCCGACAGCAACGCTTTGGTACCGATGAAGGTACCAGTATGACCCGTAGTCATACTAAAAGAACAATGAAGTAGCCGGCTACTCTGTAACCTGCCTTGCAATTAGGTAATCTAGTGGAAAACTGAATCGAAAAGCCAAGAAGCCAGGTGCACCTGAATGCCCTTGCTATTGTTGAAGGATGCCCTTGCCATGCCAGTAGCCAGAGAAACCTTGCTCCATGTTTGCACCAAAGAACTGCTTTCCCTGGATAAGGAAACCTTCTGACGCTATGAACAGGGGTATCCCTTGGTTCTGATGTACTTTGAAGTTGGTCTCCAGTTAAGATTCTCCACATTTACCCCCAAGGCTCATACCCAGCACATAAAAGAAAATAGAGAGAGAGAGAGAGAGAGAGAGAGAGAGAGAGAGAGAGAGAGAGAGAGAGAGAGAGAGTGTTAGAATGTGTGTGTGCATGCCTGTGTATATGTGTGTGTGTGTGTGTGTGGTGTGATTCTGCGTGTGTTCGGTGTGTTAAGAAACCAAAGAAACACACGCCACACACACACACACACACACACACACACACACACAGGGGCGGGGGGAAGGAAGGAGAGAGAGAGAGAGAGAGAGAGAGAGAGAGAGAGAGAGAGAGAGAGAGAGAGAGAGAGAGAGAGAGAGAGAGGGGGGGGGGGGGAGGGGGGGGAAGAGGTAAATAGGCGTGAGCGCTGGCGCCCCTGCATGGTAGAAAGCAGCAGTTCCTTGTGTAGGAAGCTATGGCCTCGGTTTTTACGCTCATTGTGCAGGCAGGTCTGGCCTCTCTGCTCTGCACCTGAGTGGCCCGGCTTGGATAATCCCCAAACTGTTGAATGATATAGGTTTTCAGAGTTAGCCCTGCAAGGTGGGCCCTCACCCAGCACAGTTTCTTTTCCAGGGCACACAAGCAAAGAGACAGGTAGTTCACTGGTATACATATAAACAGAAACAAGTCCGGAAATCTTCTTTGTTGCTTCTAGCCGGCCAGACATGAAAGCCAAAACAGACTGACGAAACCCAAAGTGACCTACCTGGACGCACCCTTTAGCAGCTCATTGAATCCAACACAACTCATATAAATCATAATCCTTGAAAACATTTCTCAAAATAACAACCGTGAAGCAGCTTATCCAAAAACAAAACACAGACAACGCGCGGACACTGTGCAAACTAGACCTCAGGTAGTTACCGCTGAGCTGCTCCCAATCTCCAGCTTCAGATTCTGGAAAATGGTAGAAATAAAGGATACAGTGCACAGCTGCATATTTTCAGCCTCCGTAGGACATCGAACGGGAGGCACATAAACAAGTCCGGGACAGGTCGGGGCAGCTGCAGCTACAATTCGCCGTTCCCGTGACACTGTCACGTTAGGTGACACACGGGACGTCCAAGACGGTATTGGTTCAACATTGTTCTGTGAGTTGGACCAACACATAGACCAACATTCCGAAGATGAAATTTGTGTTTGTGGAGCATTTTTGTTTCATGTCTATCATTGAACAGCTGGCGACGGAGTTGCGTGGGGCGTGCAACGGCTACGTCGCCTGCATTTTGAATTTTTGTGCTCCGGAGTAACTTCTGTTTCTCCAATCTTGTTGTATTAGTTATTCCATGCTTGGATAAGTTATTAGACTGCTTTTACGAAGGCTCTCGAGGCTGTTTTGGCACGGCAAGAAACGGCTAAGCATGGATGAGGCACGGCTTGCCTGAGGTTGGGGCTCGTTTAGGCCTCTGGGCTGGCCAAATGTAAGGTAAGGACAGATAATGTGCCTTTCTACTGTGTTTACTTCAATGACCTATTCAAATTACATTGCTTCATTGAGTTGGGGTCCTAGCAGAACTATGCTGCAGCATCATTGTCCAGGTGCTGCAGGCCCTGAGGCATTTCAGCCTGTGCCTTACATGTCTATCAGTATGTGGGGGCTTAACTCATAATTCAGATCAGTTTGCACATTGTGTGCTTGTTCACCATGTGTGTTAGCTTCCTTCTTAAAGAAGGATAGCAATGGGTAGGGGGATTCTTTGTATTGTGGGTTGTCAAGTCTAATACAAGAGAAAGACTTTGGGGCGGAGGCATACTGTATCAATGCTTGCAGTAATGCTTCCAAGTCCCGTCGGCCAGCATCACTGCTTCTTAAGCTACAACTTGAGGACAACAGGTTCATTCACCTGCATTGAGTTTGACACAAGCACGCACTTGACTCCGAGTATTTGACATGCAGGCCAAATCACTGTGTACAAAGGTAGAGAAAACAGCTGCAATGGAGACACATTGTCTGTCACTACGCACTGCCGAGACGAGCAACTCGGCAAATTTGAACAGAATCTACCAGTCTGCAAACGCCTAATGGGTTTCTGACGGCAAACTTGCTGATGACAAAGTCGGTAGCAGCGACAAGAAATTGACCTTGATGATTCATAGAGGTATTTCATCTCTGTAACATCCATGGAACCCTCATATTTTCCACGTGTGCAATGTGTGTGTGTGTGTGTGTGTTGGGGGGGGGGGGTGGCGTGCGTGCACGCGATTGCATGTCTGTTTGTCACAGTTTGCTCCCCCCCTCCCCCAACCCCCCTTTACCAGCTCCTCTCACCCTTATCCTCTCTCTCCCCCCCCCCCTTTTCACTCTCCCTCTTGCCCCCTTCTACCTCCCTTCCCTCTCCCCTATCTCCCTTTCTGTTACGATATTTCCCCTTTCCCTCATTTGTGCCTCCATCCTGTCCAGGAGACTGTTGCTGGGAAGCGTAAGGAGAAACCCACCGCAACGAAGCTGCGCCGAGGTCAGAAGAAGAAGCTCCATGTGTGCAGGACCCTTACCTTACTTGGCCCCCCCCCCCCAAGTCTCTCTCTCTCTCTCTCTCTCTCTCTCTCTCTCTCTCTCTCTCTCTCTGTGTGTGTCTGTGTGTGTCTGTGTGTGTGTGTGTGCGCGCGCGCTCGCACGTGCGCGAGCGCGTACGTGCGTGTGTGTGTGCGCGCGCGCGCTCGCACGTGCGCGAGCGCGTGTGTGCGTGTGTGTTTGTCTCTGTGTGTGTGTGTGTGTGTGTGTGTGTGTTGCTGCAGATCTTGGAGATGATGGCTCAGACAATTTGCCATGGCAGAGGGAGGGGTTCTGGGAGGGGAGGAGTACATATCTGATGTTTAGTGGACTTTGGAAACAGTGCGCGCAGCTTCTTGATGCCTGGGAGGGGTTGGGTGAGGGGCTTGGGAGCAATATTTTGTCTCCAGCGAAGCCCTGGGTGTGGGAGCGGGATGGGCATCAACAACTTGGCATTCTTAGGTCGACATGCATGGCTGAAGCACAATGTTAAGGACCTGATGGTGATTTTACATAGGCTTTACCTCATGCACAACTTTCTTTTCAAAGTGCTCCATGCAAGTGACATGGAGTGTGGGTTTTGCAGTAACATCGAATACGCCGCAACTGCCCATGGAGCTTGGAAGATCTTCCTCTACAGGACTAGAGAGTCATTCAGGCACGGGAGCCGTTTCCAGAATTTTCATGCCGGCAGAGGATTGGAAAGTTCCTGTCTGTCAAGCAAGTACACCCACCAATTGTGGAATCTGTGGCTGCTGGTACCAGTCTCACAAAGTGGCACCAGCCTTGCATCATTAGTATTGTCAAAAGCGACATCATCAGTGTAGGTGGGTGGGTCTGAGGTTTTATGGTAGCTCTCCTGGGCCAGCAGCCAAAACATGGGAGCCACTACATGAACATGGGAGTGCAGTTAGTATCCCATGTATACATATGTTTCGGCCCTTAAGTTTGCATTAAGGTTGTAGAGGCTGCCAGACCAGCATATGATCCTGAGTCAACAAGACATATTGCATGGAGTTTAATTACTTGCTGGTAGCTTCAAAACTGGTAATGAAGTTGACATTTAAGTTTCTGCATTAATATGTGGGTATTCCTAAGTGCACGGACATACGATATATATATACGCCTTCGTGGCTAATTCCTTTATTTAAAAGCTTATAGACGAATAAACTAGTATGCACTCTATACATAGCTATGTATACGTACAGAGTGCATACTATAGTAGCTAGCTAGCTGCTATAGCTAGTAATGAAATAGGTTAAACTTGGCACCTGCAGCTGCGCAGGTGCATGCAGGTCATCTGATTTGTAATATTAATGGTATACTCATGATGATATATACTATATAGACTTTTGCTGATTTCTTTACATCTCCTACTACTCTCCCACTAGTCTGAGGCTTCATATGCTCATCCTATGTCAGTCCCACATGGATCCCATACAAATCCCACGTGCTTCCTGGGATCATTGTTGGATGTCCCAGATCATTCCCATATCAATCCCACATCATTCCCGTATCAATCCCACATCGATCCCACTCAGTCTGTCCCAGATCGATCCCATAAAAGTCCCACATCGATCCCACAAATTCTATCCCACATCATTCCCAGATCGATCCCACATCGATCCCACCAAAATCCCACATCGATGTGGGATCGATCTGGGATCGGAAATTCCGGTCCCAGAATCGTACACTTTGGTCACACAATCCCACATCGATCCCAAATTCAATCCCACATCGATCCCAAATTTTCAGAGTTCAATCCCACATCTATCCCACACTGTGGGATCGTTTTGGGATCGATGTGGGACTTTTAGCAGCTGGTGGGATCAATGTGGGATCAATGTGGGATCAATGTGGGACAATTTCGTTCTCCCAGTGTAGATTTGACTTGCTCAATGGTTTCCCCTTCCCTGCATACAATCAACAAGTCATCAACATAAGCCAGCAAGTAAACATGTGACTCATAGGATTCCTGGTTGACAAACAGAGATGAATCGCTTTTGCAGGCAGTTAAGCCAAACTTGCTGAGCTCTTCAACAAGGCGCTTATGCCACGCGCGTGGGGCCTACTTCAGGCCATACAATGATTTCAGAAGCTTACATACTCTACTCGAATCACCATTAGAGAAACAGGGGGGTTGAGTTACATAAACTTCCTCCTCTAAGGACCCATTAAGAAAGGCAGTTTTAAAATCTACCTGATGTACCTTCCATCCCTTAGCGTTTGCCAGATTTCAGAAGCACACGCCTAGATGAGTGTGTACTGACAGGAGCAAAAGTCTCAAAATAATCCACCCCTGGTCTTTGTTTGCATCCTTGTGCCACAAGCCTCGCCTTGAACCTGATTACATCCCCAAAACCATCAGTTTTAATTGCATGAACCCACTTAAGTGGGATCACCTTGGCATGGGAAGGCTTGTGACAGTATTCAAATGTCTCATGAGACTCAATTGAGTCCATGTCCTCATTCATAGCCTCCTTCCAGTATACCCATTGAGGTGAATTCCTCGCCTCAAACCAATCGTTAGGGATTTTTACATTCCTAGAGGATAGGACCTCCTTCTCCTTTGCACCATTTTGGTTGGGTGATGTGACCCTTGTTGCTCCTGCTATCGCATCGTCTTTGACAAAGTAAGATCCAGCAATATACTTATCAGGTAGAGCAAGTGTCTCTCTAAGATCATACCTACTCATCCCACCTCTTACCCTGTCCTGCGCCTCATCCCCACTATCAGACTCCTGTGATGAGCGGTCCTGATCCGAGTCACTACCGGGATCATTTTTACCATCTCCTGGCTGTTCCTGCTCATCCCCAGGGCCCATTGACTCTTCCCCTGAGACGCCTGGACCATGTGTTTCCCTGTTCCCACTCTCTTCCGCCTGAGCTTGTTGCCTTACTTCATTGAGTCTCTGCAACACTTCTAGGTTAGCTGGTAGGATTTGGTCTTCTCCCCTTCCAGCTTCCCTGTTCATGTCCACTGCCTCAGCAATGTCAACTGGGACAAAATCCCAGTCCTCTTCGTCTGCACAGCTTGGCACCTGATCACAGTTTACATCACGTGGGAAATCAGGGGGCAGTTGGGTATCAATAGAGAGAGTGTGGATACCCAATTTGTCTTCAAAAAATTTCACATTTTTTGACACCTTGATCTTATCCCCAACCAGCATTCTATATGCCTTAGATGATGGTTCGTACCCGACAAACATTCATGCCTCTGATCTAGGAGAAAAGGCAGGCAGATCCTTGTCAGGCGTTTTGATGTATGCCAGACAGCCAAATACCCTCAAGTAATGAACAGCAGGCTTCCTGCCAAATAATAGCTCATAAGGGGTAGCAGTCTTCCCCTTAATTGCCCTGAGGTTTAGTAAACTAACAGGAGTATGCAGCGCTTCGGTCCACAAGCTTTATGGAGCCTTAGCCTGTAGCAGCAACATTCTAACCTTCTCTTTCAAGGAACGGCTCAAGCGTTCCGCCCGGCCATTGTGTTGTGGGCTATAAGGGGCAGACGTCTCATGTCTTATCCCCTTAGACTGAAAGAACTCACGCAAATCTGAGTTTACAAAATCAGTCCCTCTATCAGTCTTGACAACTTTTACAGTATGGCCAGTCTGATTTTCTAAGCACATGAGAATTGCTCTAACAGCATCACCCACCTGAGACTTCAGGACCAATGCCCTTGCAACATCCGCCTTTGAGAAATCATCCAGCATGGTGAGCATGTATCTCTCTCCTTCAGCACCCGGTACAGGATGTTCACAATATCCCTGTGGACAATCTCCAATTGCTCTGTAGCCATTGCCGTAGAGCGTGGGTAGCTCTCTCTAGTCTGCTTCCCCTGAACACACACCTCACAATGTGAGTGACCATGATTGCAAGGTGATAATGACGTCTCAATGCCTTTCACCATATCTTCGGTTTGCAAGCGTTCCATGATTTTACTGCTAAGGTGTCCTAGTCTTGCATGCCATAAGTCGTACTCTGAACACTTATGTGCAATGCCAGCAACATGGGGCAACTTTACTGACTGACATATCACTGAGCAGAAGTATAGTCCACTTTCTTTTGTCACTTCTACTTGAAACGAGGACTTCTGACAGCAAACATGTGTGACTTCTCTTAGTGGATTTGTTGAAAAATTTAAACCATCAACAACTCCAGCAGACACTGACATTAATTTTCCAATGCAGTTGGAACAAATTCAACATCTCTCAATATGCATGTATTTCCATGCTGATCCACCAAGCACACAGTCTGTAACAGGAATAGTCGCGTGTTATGGGAAAATGACCGGACCACGAGGATTTGGACCTCCATAAGGGTCCCTTCGTGCGTTATGGTCCTCCACGCCAAGAAGTGGCTGCTTCACGCGCCAAGGGAGTGACCCCTTACTTGACAAGGCGCATTGGCGATGGAGGGGGGGACACTTAGAAAAGGACAGAACAAGGTTTTGGCAGAGGAAGGACCGG